>JARJLG010000230.1:0-147674 GCA_029448575.1 Mycena maculata | reverse complement strand
AAGCTCCGGTCCTTCGAGGTAATGCCTCCAGTGTTTAAAGGCGTCGAAGATGGCCAAGAGTTCCTTGTCATGAGTGTCGTAGTTGAGTTCGGCCGGACCGAGTGTCCGAGACCGGAACGCAATGGGATGAATTTCGCCATCATCTCCGAGGATGGAGAGAATCGAGGCGATTGCGTAATCGGAGGCGTCGGTTTCGACAGTAAGCTGCCGGAACGGAATCCAGTGTGAAAGTACCGGAGCCTCCGTAAACGCGTGCTTGAGGGTGTCAAATGCGAGTTGGCAAACCGGGGTCCAATCCCATCGGACGTTGGAACGAGTGAGGCGAGTAAGAGGGATCGTGATCGCCGAGTAGTTCCATATGAAACGCCGATAAAAATTACAAAACCCAAGGAAGGACTGAACGTCCTTCACTTTCCGGGGTTCCGGCCAATCAACGATGGCGGAAACTTTGTCCGGAGACATCCGGAAGCCTTCCGGCGACAGGATGTAACCGAGATATTCGCAGGTGGTGACGCTAAACTCGCATTTTGAGAGTTTGCAGTAGAGTCCGGCCTTCCGGAGGCGCCGGAGCACTTCCCGAACGTGTTCGGTATGTTGGGTCGGATCATCGGAATAGATCAATATGTCGTCCAAATAGATGATGACGTACACGTCCAACAGATCGCGAACAAACTGTTCAGGAACCGCTGAAAAGCGGCCGGAGCGTTGGTAAGGCCTTCCGGAACAACCCCGGAATTCGAAGGACCCATAGCGAGAACGAAACGCCGTCTTAGGTTCGTCACCCGGAGCGATCCGGAGGAGATGGTATGCGTGCCGGAGATCAAGTTTTGTATAGATGCGAGCCTTCCCGGGAGCATCGAGGAGATCGGCGATGAGAGGAAGCGGATAGCGGTCCTTCTTCGTAATCCGATTAAGTCCTCGGTAGTCGACGCACAACCGGAGGCTACCGTCCTTCTTCTTAGCGAAGAGAATAGGAGCTCCATGACTTGAACGAGTCGGGTATATAAATCCCGACTTCAAATTCTTGTCGATGAAGTCCCGAAGGGCAGCGAGCTCGGTAGGCGAAAGGGAGTAGACATGACCGACCGGAGGCTCCTCGCCGTCCAGGAGCTCGATTTTGAGGTCGAATTCTCGATGAGGAGGAAGATTGTAAGCTTCCTGCTCCGAGAAGACGTCAGCGAACTCGTGGTACTCGGAAGGTATACCGGAAGTGTCCGGAGCAGATGCGGAAGCAAACCGGGCACGGGCTTCTTCCGAGGGAGTGGCGCGCATGTATATTGACAACAATCCTTGTCTCGAATGATGGAGCGGTAAGCCGCAGCAGACACGAGAGACACAAGCGGAGGGGTAGAGAGAGGACGAGGCCCGGAGGCCTCCGGAATCTCCATGGAAGGAGCAAGAGTCTCCATGGAAGGAGCGGGAGATGGCGGAATCGTCGGAGTCGGTGTAGGCGCCGGAGCCGGAACGACTTGTACCGGAGGTGCCTCGTCCGTAATCGGAACTACCGTAGCAGATCCCGGAATTATTTCCGGGGTTGTCGACAGGGATTCCTTACGGGATCGGGCCGGAACGTGATAGAGGCTTCGGACCAGTTAATCAACGGATTAATGCGGCTGAGCCAATTGTATCCCAGGACCAGATCGCAAGGAGAATCGAGACGTGTGACGAAGAAGTCCATGTATTGAACTTCGCCAGAAGGAAACCGGAGCAACAACCGGAGCATCCGGTTATGATGGAAGATGAGCCGTCGAGATACCGGACCCGCACCGGGTCCACCGTATACGTGGAAAACGCATTAGATTCGCAGACTTTCAATGATACAAAACAATGAGATGATCCGGAGTCCACAAGCGCACGCACACGGGAGTTGAATCCCGCGACTACTCGAGAGAGAAGAGATGGAGACATGGAAGAGCATAGCTCCGGCTCGGAGATGTCCGACCGGAGGGAAGAAATATCGAGAGAGACGTAAAGGGCATTAGGGAAGAGAGCGGAAGCGTTGAGACGAACCTCGGTGAGCACCCGTGAGTCAACGCAACTCGGACCAGGTGCGGAGGATTCCGAGTTGCTGATCAATTTTTTGACTCAGCAGCCGCGGCGGCCGGCGTAGCCGGAGCCGCCGGAGCCTGGGTGGTCGTACCGGAGGTCGAGGCCTGGGCGGCTTTGGCGCTAGCCTGCCCAGGACGCTTGTTGCAGTTGTCGGCTGTGTGACCCTTACCTCCGCAGTACATGCAGAGGTTATTCTTCCGGCGACGCTCGCGTTCGTCCTGCTTGATCTTTCCGCTGGCGTCGAGCTTGTCGGCGTAGGCGCGAGCGGCAGGAGTGGCGTCGGACGACTTGGCCTTGCCTTTACCCTGGTTACCGGAGCGTCCGGCATTGTTACCGGAGTTTCCGGCAGTCGCAGCGGTAGAGGAGGGTGCGGGAGCGTTGGAAGATTTGGAACCCTTGCCGGAATTCCGATTACTGGGTTTTGGGTTGCCGGATTGACCTCCGGTAGCGTTACCGCCACCGGAACCGGAGGGTTTATCGCGTTCACGCTCCCGGAGCTTCTCCGCCTCGCGTTTCCAGTACCGGCCATCGATGATGCGAGCGACCAACTTCACTCCGTCGAGGGTGTTGGCATAGTTATGATGAACCATGTCGTCCTTGATCCGACGGGGAAGTCCTTCGTAAAACTGATACCGGAGGGCGTTATCGCTCCACCGGGTCAAAACCGAAAGGAAGTCGAACTCGATGATGTAAGTGGTGATCCGGTCGCCGGATTTCATCCGGCATGCGCGAATCTTGTCCTCGGCATCCCCAACCGGATCATGCGGCCCGAAATTTAACGTAAGCTCCTGAATGAAGACGGCAAAGTTGCCGTCCCAGACCGGAATGATGGTCGGGTCGTAAAGGTTGGGGGAAAACCATTGCTGAGCGCTGCCCCGGAGGTACGAAATGATGAGAGAAATACGATCATCGTCGTCCGGAAAGTCTTGCGGGCGCTCCGCAAAGTGCAAATAGCACTGGGTGAGGAAGGACGAGAGTTTAGCCGGGTCCGATCCATCGAAGGTGTCCGGATTACGGAGATTGGATCGGTTGGAACGAGGAGGAAGGTCCGCGGGACGAGCGGAGAACACATTGATGGCATCCCGGAAGGTCCGGATGGTGTCCATAATTAAGGCCTCGTTGGCCTCAGGCGTCGGAACACGACGAGGAGCACGAGGTATACCGGGACCTCCGGGGCCACCGCCAGGTGGACCGCCAGGGGGGCCTCCGGGTGGACCACCTGGAACACCAGGACCACCGGGACCGCCGGGACCTCCGGGGCCACCTCCGGGTGGACCTCCGGGAGGGCCGGGCGGTGGACCAGCACCACCACCTCCACCACCACCACCATCACTGCCACCATCGCCTCCATCGCCGTTATTACTGCCCCCGCTCATGAATGGAAGGAGCAGGATCACGCTCGGGAAGCTCCTCCGACAAGTGGAGGCTTGCTGCATGACCTCCGGAATGTACGGAGTCTTCGGAAGCCTCCTGGGGATCTTCCGGAACCTCAACGATACGAGGCCCAGCGATGGGAGATACGCTACGAGAGATTGCTGCAGCGCGGCGTGGATGGGGTGAGGCCGGATATCTCACCGGATTCTCGGGGGTCCGGGGATTGAGAACTAACCCCGGAATTGTTGTCGGAGATGGCATAGGTGGCGCGGGTGAACTCCGAGTGAAATGCGGAGTGTATCGAAGGGTGGGTGATACCGGAATAGACGGGTACATCGACGGACCGAGAACTTGGACCGGAGTACTCATCGGAACGATCTGGCTGAACATACGGGATTCTCGACGAGGTTCCCGATCAGTCCGACCAGTGTTGGAACGTTCGATTTGTTCCGTGTTGGGTAGATTTGGATTAGGAAGACGAGACATTGCCAGTCAGAGTAGTGAGATTGATAATACTGTTATATACCGAGCCGGGGTGGACCCGAAGAGTAAATGGCCGAAGGACCGGAGGCTCCGGTATGTCGGAGCGTCGGAGAGCCGGAGGGTCCGGAACGTATACGGAGGAGGATCACAACACCACAGGGGGTCAAGGGTGAGCGACTACCCTAACCGGCAGGTACCCGATAGAGGAAGACGAGTCGGAGTACCGGAGGGAACCGGAGAGAACGGAGACGACTCAGTGCAAGGGAAATGAGCCAAGCAACGTCAATTATCAATCTGACGTACAGGACATATTAAAGACGTATTTATACTAAGTATCTAATTGTATTCCATAAAAGGAAGGAGAGTGGTTCTTAACAATAAGTCAAGTCAGATGGGCTGATGAGAAGTCGTATGACAATAAGTGAAAAGGAAGGAAGACGGATAAACGGGAAACGCTCAGTAATCCTTCATTGCGTAAAAACCCGATGGTACCGGAACGGTTCGGAGGCTCCGGTATACTACCGGAGCCTCGGAACCTACCGGAGCTACCGGAAGGTCGACGAGAAGACTGGGGATGTTGCATGGATATAACAGTCACCCAGCCTTTCATCCATTCCCAGAGTTCCCGATGCATAGCTGGTTCCGGTGCTTCCCAACATGGGAAGCTAACACTGTTCCCATACGGGCCAACATCATTTTCCCGAACTTTGCTTCTCCCTGCCCTCGAAGAACTCCTCATCCAGATCGACACGGATGGCTTTCACCACGTAGTCGCCTGCTTGCAGCGATCAGGGTTTTCTCTACGAAAGTTCTGGATCAATTCCCATCCACCTCCGGAACATTTCCTCCAGTGAATAATCCACACATCTTCAAAATCGGAATGGTTCGACAGAAAGGCCTCGAGAGAGAATCTCAACGATATCGTTACCGCGCTGACTCCGCCCGAACCGGACAAGCCCCAGCAACCTGTATACACCATTGAGCTCACTAGGTTCCTCAACCGGACCACAGCTGGGTGCTGAACGTTGAACCTCAATGCTGTTCTCGACATGGTGGATTCTCACACCGCCGCCCTTTCCACATGCATGGGTGTTCCCATTTGGAGAAGTTTTACGTTCTCAGGGTGAATATCCGTGTTTACGCAGAGAATTCCATGGCCCGGATTGCGACCTTGCAGGCGACAGGGCCGCAGATAGAGATGACGTGTCGGTAACAATATTTTGATTGCTTGTATGACTCGCCATTTCCAGATTAACCCAGGCGCATTCCTCTCGCCCTTCTTCTGCGGTGTCCGCCGGCGACTGAGACAGGTTAGAGTTCCACAAGGAAGAATTCGGCAGGAGCTGCGGGCATGTGCCTCTAGCCGTTAACAGATTTATGGCGCTCATATCAGTTGTTCGTCCTCTTCTTCCCCAACTTCTGCTATTCGTGCATTACCCACCGAAGGATTTTCCAATCGGTAATTATGCGCTAGGCGGCATATTTTGGAGAAGCCAGTGTACAAATCACCCATTGTCTGGACACCCTCTATGATAGGTGGTCAGGCAGGCGGCAAGCAGTGGATTGAACAACTCATGGCGCGCCATCCCTTTATCAATGGCCTCCCAGGCTTCAAGTTGAGAGGGGTTACCGTATAAATTGAGAGTGCTCGTGTCGCGTCGTGGGCGTCGAGGTCGTCTGGCTGACCCCAAGTCTCCGAGGCGTCCCAATCGCCTTCAGTTCTCGCTATTTTCGCCATGCTCTCAGTGCTCTCGCCGGACGGCGGGTCCTTCCTTTTTTGAGCACCTCCCTCCCCACCTGTTGACCCTCCACCGCCGTCGTCCGCTGCGTCGCCGCCGTCGCTTGTTCCACTGCCGGGCCTTCTGCTACCACCGCCACTGATTATTCTGAGATTTTGCTTGACCTGGATGCACTCTTCATCCTCAGCAGGTGATTCAGAAGGGACTCGGCGAACTTGAAAATTGTTATATACCGAGCCGGGGTGGACCCGAAGAGTAAATGACCGAGTGACCGGAGGCTCCGGTATGTCGGAGCGTCGGAGAGCCGGAGGGTCCGGAACGTATACGGAGGAGGATCACAACACCACAGGGGGTCAAGGGTGAGTGACTACCCTAACCGGCAGGTACCCGATAGAGGAAGACAAGTCGGAGTACCGGATGGAACCGGAGAGAACGGAGACGACTCAGTGCAAGGGATGTGAGCCAAGCAACGTCAATTATCAATCTGACGTACAGGACATATTAAAGACGTATTTATACTAAGTATCTAATTGTATTCCATAAAAGGAAGGAGAGTGGTTCTTAACAATAAGTCAAGTCAGATGGGCTGATGAGAAGTCGTATGACAATAAGTGAAAAGGAAGGAAGACGGATAAACGGGAAATGCTCAGTAATCCTTCATTGCATAAAAACCCGATGGTACCGGATGGTTCGGAGGCTCCGGTAATATACCGGAGCCTCGGAACCTACCGGAGCTACCGGAAGGTCGACGAGAAGACTGGGGATGTTGCATGGATATAACAGTATCCCCCTCTTAGGTTCCTCTCCCATGAGGAACCCAAAAGGAATGAAGTTTGTCGAACAATGAAGAAGCGTGGGAAAATAAACAAGATCAAAAAGTCACGTGCTGTTGGTTTTGACTCAGACCTTTCTTTCTTTCGCACCACCACCACCTCCGGCACTCAAATACCAAAACACAATGTCGAGCCATGGAAACAACGACAGTGGGCGCGAAGGGTCCAGCGGCAGTGACCGCAGTGACGCCGGCAACGGCAAGAATTCCGGGAAGGGGAAGGCGCGCGCAACGACGACGGAGCTGCGGGACGAGGCAGTCCAGTGCTTCTACGACGAGAGGGAGCAGCGCCGGGCATGCATGATCTCAGCGTACCAGGAGCAGGCAGAGGAGGCGGCGCAACGCGCGGAGGTGGCATCCGAGGAGGCCGCTCGAGCCCTCCAGCTCATTCACGACCTGGAGGCGCTCGACGCGGAGGCCCCGGAATTTGATGAAGTGCCGGTCATCGAGACTTTGAGGTCGGTGTCACCGGAGCGTGCGGAGGGAGGAGGCGAGATGGACGAGCTGAACGACGAGGACGACAGCGACGTCGAGCAGGAGGGGGAGAATGGTGTGTCGCAGTGAAAACCGGAAGTTCCGGTACTAACAATTTTTTTTTGATTTTCGTAGTTTGCGACTCTTGCCGGAAGAGTGGGGAGGCGTGCGTGGTCGAGGCAGGACGCACCGCCTGCCGCCGGTGCCGTGCGAAGCACATCCAGTGCAGTCGCGCGTGGCCCCTCGGACCGCCTCGCGTCAACAAGCGACGTGCGGCACAGGAGGCCCGTCGCCAAGGGTCCGCACCGGTTGCGGGGCCTTCGCGGACGCGCCGGAACCCCCGAACGGAGCGGGGGGACCGGAGCGACCGCGAGGTGCGCGATCGCACACGGAAGGAATGGGAACGGAGGGCCCGGAAGGCGGAGGGCAAAGAAAGTGTGCGAGAAAAGCTCCGGGAGCTCGATGCTCACGTCGGATACCTCGGGGAGCAGGTGGGGCGCACCATGTTGCGCTATAAGCTGGCATACCGGGCGTGCCAGCTTATTCTCAAGACGCTCGCAGCGCCGGAGAGTGGTAGGGAGGTGCCGCCTGGGGTTGAGCGGATGCTCCGGTGGATGGCGGCCGATATGGAGGCCTCCCAGTGGGACTTCTCCCTTGCGGAGGCGGCGGAGCTCGACCTGGCCGCCGAGGAGCCGGAGATGGACGAGGATGCGCCCCCGGCGAAGCGCCGGAGGCTGACGAAGCGCGGAAGTCCGGTCGTGGAGAAGAAGGAGGTGGAACCCGCCGAGTCGGAGGACTCGGAGGCAGAACCGGAGGCTCCGGTTGCGCCCCGAGCCCGTTCCGAATCCTGGCCGGAGGATTTCCGGTCCACGGACGGCGGGGAGGATGAGAGGATGGAGGTGGACGCGCCTGGGGCGCTGGAGGGGCCGGAAGGGCCCGAAGAACAAGTCGCCGCGACATCCAGGGTCGCGAGTCAGGTCGCGGAGGCGAGGACCGTTACGGTCCTCACCTTCAAGCCCGACCCGGAGCCTGTCCCGCCTCCGCCTCCTACTCCTCCGCCAGCACCGGAGCCTCCGGTGCAGGTGAAGAGGGAGTCGGAGGTGAGGGAGTTCCAGACCCTCGTGTTGCAGCCGGGAGCCCCAGCCGGTTTCCACGAGGAGGATGGAGTGTTCGTGATGGACGATTCGGACGAGGAGATGGGGGAGCTGGAGGCTCCGGAAAAGCCGGAAGCGTCCGGAAGCGCGGAGTGAAGGCCCTGGAGGCCTAAGGACAAAAAGACTTTGTAATATATGAAATGAACGTTGTATTTTGTATTTATTGAATTTTGTTTTCTTGGTTTTAATTTTGTGTGATGAGTTAATATTCGGGTCCGGGCTTATTCGGAAAGCGCCGGTGAAAGTTGTCGATATGTTCGGCCGCATCCAAGTCGTCCGCCCCAACCCAAGCATACTGATCGTCGGTATTCTCGTATCCGAGCCATTCGACGTAGTACCGGAGCTTAGTTCGGAACCTCCGGTCGATCTTCGAGTCAACGATTTGCTTGATTTCGAAGTGTGACTCGCCGTCGATGATTTCTACGGCTGCCGGAGGCGGCTCCTCGCGTCCCTTCGGAACGTGCGGTTCAAGTTGGGAAATATGGAAAACTGGATGGACCTGTGACAACGATTTCGGAAGCCGAATGGTATAAGAAGCGGCACTGGGTTTGCCAATAACTTCGTAAGGGCCAAGGTACGTCTCCGAAAATTTCGGAGTTGGCCGGCTGGTGTGAAGATGTTTCGCAAGGATAAAAACCTGGTCGCCAATCGAAAGCGGAGGTTGCGGAGCGCGTTTCCGGTCTCCGGTTTCCTTGTACCGCTCCTGGGCAAATGTGATTTGCTCCCAGAGGAACTGATGCAGTTCCTGAAGATCAACGACAAAATCCTTGGCATACATGTTCGCAACGTCACGCTCCGGATGGACCGTGATTGCCGGATTGTAACCCTTGTTGGCGAAGAAAGGGGAGATGCCGGTCGAAGCATTCGGAGCGTTGTTGAGAGCGAATTCCGCAAGCGGAAGGAGTCGGTCCCAATCGTCCTGTTGATACGAGCAGTAGATGCAGATATATTGCTCAACAGTCTGATTCATACGTTCCGTTTGACCGTCAGCCTCCGGATGATAACCGGAAGTATAATGGATCTCCATATTGAGAAGTTCGCCCAGCGACCGGAAGAATGAAGCGATGAATTCGGAGCCCCGGTCGCACGTAACATGTGCCGGAACACCGTGTTTGGAAAAGACGTGAATGAGGAACAGGCGAGCGAGCTCCGGCGAATTGATGTGGGTATCGCAAGGAATGAGAATGACCTGTTTGGATGACCGATCAACAATCACCAAAATGCAGTCAAACTCGCCGGAGAGAGGGAGTTGCTCGATGAAGTCCATGGAAATGGAATGCCAAGGCCGGAGCGGAACCGGAAGGGGTTTCAAGAGTCTGTAAGGTCGATGCCAAGGCTTTTTGTTGCGCTTGCATAGAACACACGACCGACAGTAGTCCCGGACGAAGGTCCGAACCTCCGGCCAAGTGTACTCACGGCGTACGAGTGCTAATGTGCGATTTTGTCCAAAGTGGCCAGCCAACTCGTGATCATGCAAATTCTGCAGAACACGTACGCGGAGCTGGTCCGGAGCATCTCCGGAAACCACTGGAACGTAAATGCGATCATAGAGCCGGAGCATACCGGAAGGGTCGAGTTTCCAGTGTGGAGTGGTGCCGGAGGCTGCGGAAGCAATGCCCGCAACGGCGGCTGGGTCATCGTTGTAGTGGGCACGAATGTCGGAATAGAGCTTCTCAACATCCATAACGATGGAGGAACGGAGGGTGATTTCCTCGAGGAATGTGGCCCGGAGCGACGCGGTGAGTTGATCTTGAGTAAAAATGGGGCGAAAATTTTGAGGATTCAATTGGCTGTAAGCCCTATCCCCCTCTTTAGGGTAGACGTCCCATCGTCTAGTCAAAGCGTCTGGCTTAGCTCCGAGCTTACCCGGACGGAACCGGATAACCATATTGAAGTGGCACAGGTATTCCGACCACCGGACTTGGCGGCGAGTGAGGATTTTGGTCGTCGCGAAGTATTCCAGGTTCTTGTGGTCGGTTACGACGTCGACCGGAAGCTCCGGTCCTTCGAGGTAATGCCTCCAGTGTTTAAAGGCATCGAAGATGGCCAAGAGTTCCTTGTCATGAGTGTCGTAGTTGAGTTCGGCCGGACCGAGTGTCCGAGACCGGAACGCAATGGGATGAATTTCGCCATCATCTCCGAGGATGGAGAGAATCGAGGCGATTGCTTAGTCGGAGGCGTCGGTTTCGACAGTGAGCTGCCGTAACGGAATCCAGTGTGAAAGTACCGGAGCCTCCGTAAACGCGTGCTTGAGGGTGTCAAATGCGAGTTGGCAAACCGGGGTCCAATCCCATCGGACGTTGGAACGAGTGAGGCGAGTAAGAGGGATCGTGATCGCCGAGTAGTTCCATATGAAACGCCGATAAAAATTACAAAACCCAAGGAAGGACTGAACGTCCTTAACTTTCCGGGGTTCCGGCCAATCAACGATGGCGGAAACTTTATCCGGAGACATCCGGAAGCCTTCCGGTGACAGGATGTAACCGAGATATTCGCAGGTGGTGACGCTAAACTCGCATTTTGAGAGTTTGCAGTAGAGTCCGGCCTTCCGGAGGCGCCGGAGCACTTCCCGAACGTGTTCGGTATGTTGGGTCGGATCATCGGAATAGATCAATATGTCGTCCAAATAGATGACGATGTACACGTCCAACAGATCTGCGAACAAACTGTTCAGGAACCGCTGGAAAGCGGCCGGAGCGTTGGTAAGGCCTTCCGGAACAACCCGGAATTCGAAGGACCCATAGCGAGAACGAAACGCCGTCTTAGGTTCGTCACCCGGAGCGATCCGGAGGAGATGGTATGCGTGCCGGAGATCAAGTTTTGTATAGATGCGAGCCTTCCCGGGAGCATCGAGGAGATCGGCGATGAGAGGAAGTGGATAGCGGTCCTTCTTCGTAATCCGATTAAGTCCTCGGTAGTCAACGCACAACCGGAGGCTACCGTCCTTCTTCTTAGCGAAGAGAATAGGAGCTCCATGACTTGAACGAGTCGGATATATAAATCCCGACTTCAAATTCTGGTCAATGAAGTCCCGGAGGGCAGCGAGCTCGGTAGGCGAAAGGGAATAGACATGACCGACCGGAGGCTCCTCGCCTTCCAGGAGCTCGATTTTGAGGTCGAATTCTCGATGAGGAGGAAGATTGTAAGCTTCCTGCTCCGAGAAGACGTCAGCGAACTCGTGGTACTCGGAAGGTATACCGGAAGTGTCCGGAGCAGATGCGGAAGCAAACCGGGCACGGGCTTCTTCCGAGGGAGTGGCGCGCATTGTATATTGACAACAATCCTTGTCTCGAATGATGGAGCGGTAAGCCGCAGCAGACATGAGAGACACAAGCGGAAGGGTAGAGAGAGGACGAGGCCCGGAGGCCTCCGGAATCTCCATGGAAGGAGCAAGAGTCTCCATAGAAGGAGCGGGAGATGGCGGAATCGTCGGAGTCGGTGTAGGCGCCGGAGCCGGAACGACTTGTACCGGAGGTGCCTCGTCCGTAATCGGAACTACCGTAGCAGATCCCGGAATTATTTCCGGGGTTGTCGACAGGGATTCCCTTACGGGATCGGGCCGGAACGTGATAGAGGCTTCGGACCAGTTAATCAACGGATTAATACGGCTGAGCCAATTGTATCCCAGGACCAGATCGCAAGGAGAATCGAGACGTGTGACGAAGAAGTCCATGTATTGAACTTCGCCAGAAGGAAACCGGAGCAACAACCGGAGCATCCGGTTGATGATGGAAGATGAGCCGTCGAGATACCGGACCCGCACCGGGTCCACCGTATGCGTGGAAAACACATTAGATTCGCAGACTTTCAATGATACAAAACAATGAGATGATCCGGAGTCCACAAGCGCACGCACACGGGAGTTGAATCCCGCGACTACTCGAGAGAGAAGAGATGGAGACATGGAAGAGCATAGCTCCGGCTCGGAGATGTCCGACCGGAGGGAAGAAATATCAAGAGAGACGTAAAGGGCATTAGGGAAGAGAGCGGAAGCGTTGAGACGGAGCACCCGTGAGTCAACGCAACTCGGACCAGGTGCGGAGGATTCCGAGTTGCTGATCAATTTTTTGACTCAGCAGCCGCGGCGGCCGGCGTAGCCGGAGCCGCCGGAGCCTGGGTGGTCGTACCGGAGGTCGAGGCCTGGGCGGCTTTGGCGCTAGCCTGCCCAGGACGCTTGTTGCAGTTGTCGGCTGTGTGACCCTTACCTCCGCAGTACATGCAGAGGTTATTCTTCCGGCGACGCTCGCGTTCATCCTGCTTGATCTTTCCGCTGGCGTCGAGCTTGTCGGCGTAGGCGCGAGCGGCAGGAGTGGCGTCGGACGACTTGGCCTTGCCTTTACCCTGGTTACCGGAGCGTCCGGCGTTGTTACCGGAGTTTCCGGCAGTCGCAGCAGTAGAGGAGGGTGCGGGAGCGTTGGAAGATTTGGAACCCTTGCCGGAATTCCGATTACTGGGTTTTGGGTTGCCGGATTGACCTCCGGTAGCGTTACCGCCACCAGAACCGGAGGGTTTGTCACGTTCACGCTCCCGGAGCTTCTCCGCCTCGCGTTTCCAGTACCGGCCATCGATGATGCGAGCGACCAACTTCACTCCGTCGAGGGTGTTGGCATAGTTGTGATGAACCATGTCGTCCTTGATCCGGCGGGGAAGTCCTTCGTAAAACTGATACCGGAGGGCGTTATCGCTCCACCGGGTCAATACCGAAAGGAAGTCAAACTCGATGATGTAAGTGGTGATCCGGTCGCCGGATTTCATCCGGCATGCGCGAATCTTGTCCTCGGCATCCCCAACCGGATCATGCGGCCCGAAATTTAACGTAAGCTCCTGAATGAAGACGGCAAAGTTGCCGTCCGAGACCGGAATGATGGTCGGGTCGTAAAGGTTGGGGGAAAACCATTGCTGAGCGCTGCCCCGGAGGTACGAAATGATGTAGAGAATACGATCATCGTCGTCCGGAAAGTCCTGCGGGCGCTCCGCGAAGTGCAAATAGCACTGGGTGAGGAAGGACGAGAGTTTAGCCGGGTCCGATCCATCAAAGGTGTCCGGATTACGGAGATTGGATCGGTTGGAACGAGGAGGAAGGTCTGCGGGACGAGCGGAGAACACATTGATGGCATCCCGGAAGGTCCGGATGGTGTCCATAATTAAGGCCTCGTTGGCCTCAGGCATCGTAACACGATGAGGAGCCCGAGGTATACCGGGACCTCTGGGGCCACCGCCAGGGGGGCCTCCGGGTGGACCACCTGGAACACCAGGACCACCGGGACCGCCGGGACCTCCGGGGCCACCTCCGGGTGGACCTCCGGGAGGGCCGGGCGGTGGACCAGCACCACCACCTCCACCACCACCACCATTACTGCCATTACTGCCACCATCGCCTCCATCGCCGTTATTACTGCCCCCGTCATGAATGGAAGGAGCAGGATCACGCTCGGGAAGCTCCTCCGATAAGTGGAGGCTTGCTGCATGACCTCCGGAATGTACGGAGTCTTCGGAAGCCTCCTGGGGATCTTCCGGAACCTCAATGATACGAGGCCCAGCGATGGGAGATACGCTACGAGAGATTGCTGCAGCGCGGCGTGGATGGGGTGAGGCCGGATATCTCACCGGATTCTCGGGGGTCCGGGGATTGAGAACTAACCCCGGAATTGTTGTCGGAGACGGCATAGGTGGCGCAGGTGAACTTCGAGTGAAATGCGGAGTGTATCGAAGGGTGGGTGATACCGGAATAGACGGGTACATCGACGGACCGAGAACTTGGACCGGAGTACTCATCGGAACGATCTGGCTGAACATACGGGATTCTCGGCGAGGTTCCCGATCAGTCCGACCAGTGTTGGAACGTTCGATTTGTTCCGTGTTGGGTAGATTTGGATTAGGAAGACGAGACATTGCCAGTCAGAGTAGTGAGATTGATAATACTGTTATATACCGAGCCGGGGTGGACCCGAAGAGTAAATGACCGAGTGACCGGAGGCTCCGGTATGTCGGAGCGTCGGAGAGCCGGAGGGTCCGGAACGTATACGGAGGAGGATCACAACACCACAGGGGGTCAAGGGTGAGTGACTACCCTAACCAGCAGGTACCCGATAGAGGAAGACAAGTCGGAGTACCGGATGGAACCGGAGAGAACGGAGACGACTCAGTGCAAGGGATGTGAGCCAAGCAACGTCAATTATCAATCTGACGTACAGGACATATTAAAGACGTATTTATACTAAGTATCTAATTGTATTCCATAAAAGGAAGGAGAGTGGTTCTTAACAATAAGTCAAGTCAGATGGGCTGATGAGAAGTCGTATGACAATAAGTGAAAAGGAAGGAAGACGGATAAACGGGAAACGCTCAGTAATCCTTCATTGCGTAAAAACCCGATGGTACCGGATGGTTCGGAGGCTCCAGTAATATACCGGAGCCTCGGAACCTACCGGAGCTACCGGAAGGTCGACGAGAAGACTGGGGATGTTGCATGGATATAACAGGGACAGGAAGCTGGCGAATAGTGCTCAAAACGGTGGACATGGAATAACGCAGGATTAAGGATGAGGGACATCCCGATGCTTAAATGGGGTCCTGTGGTCGGATAAACAAGTCTGATCAACTTTGTTCCGAATAAAGGGGGCTCTTAGGTTCCGAAAAATGGAGAAACTAAGGAGATCACTTCTATCGGAATAAGGAATACAGGCTTAATCGTGAACTGGGATAGTGGGGTGCTGAATAACTCCGCGTTCCCAATAATCAATGCACTCCAAAAGAAGACTCATGGCAGTCACAGAGTATCCATCGTTATGCCAGATGTTCAAAAGCCGGTAGAGTTCCAAATGAGGCATCAAGTATATCTGAGCTTTATACTCGCGACGGATTCGGTTGTAATAGCACCGGCGGTAGAAGATTGTTATATACCGTGCCGGAATGGACCTAGAACGAGATGGAAGATGGGCCGGAGGTTCCGGAGGCTCCGGTTAGGACCGGAGGTACCGGAAGGCCCGGAGGAGGTCCGGTGCAGTATAAAGGAAGGATAGCAACACCACAGGGGATTAAGGGTGAGCTAATGCCTTGACTGACGGATAACCGGAAGTCGAGGTACCGGAGGTGATAAGGAGGTACGAAGACGACTCAGATCAAGAGGAAGAACCAGGCAACGATTAACGTTAATAATCAAACTGAAGTACATGAAGTAAAGACGTAGTATTTAAATGGAATACCTAATTGTATTCCCAAATAGGAAGGAGAGTGGTTCATGACAATAAGACTTGTCATGAGGACTGATGATAAGTTGTAAGACAATTAAAAGGAAGATGAGAAGACGGATAAACGGGAAACGCTCAGTAAGCCTTCATTGCGTAAAAACCCGATGCTTCCGGAAGGTCCGGAGGCTCCGGGATATGACCGGAGCTCCGGAACCTACCGGAGCGACCGGAAGGTCGACGGGAGGCTCTGGGATGTTGCATGGATATAACAAAGATGAAGACAGCGCGAACATGTTCAAATAGTTCAGAATAAGGGAACAGATGGCGACCAAATGGGGCAACTAAAAACCCTGGCCATCAGTGCTTATTCCAGATGGATTAAGGAAAATATGCGCACTGCCTTCATCGAAAGAAGAACTATGACGGAATGAGAACCGTTCCATCAAGTTCATCATATTACAGTCATGGAAAAGGCGAGTTTCACAGGCCATGCAGCCTCTGCCCCATGACTGGAATAAGCATTCACGACTCGAAGAAGCACAGTGGTCACAGTGCAGATCAGCAGGAGGCTGGATTAAGGGATATGATGTCAGTCTAAGCGGGGGCATGTACTCAAGTGTGAACAACGCACCTTCATATCCTCCATCATATAAGACACATATCTCTCCTTAATCGAAGCAAATGGCATGGTAGGAATAAGTGATGAAAAGAGGAACAGGTGTCTGAGCGAAGTTCCTTTGACATGTTTGGAGACAAACATCATCACAGCCACTATGATTAAGATAAGATTACATGATCTTATCCTAATCTTTGTCACGATTCAGACGCTATCTAATCGTGACAACACCTTATCTAAGCACCTAATCAAGTGCTCGTCTATTTAAACACCAAGGCTATGCTTGAGCCATCAGTGATCGGACAGCCAGGGATCGGGTTCCCACAGGAACATGCCGATGAAGCACGACAGATTGATGATCGGACAGCTGACAGGTGTCATGCTGCGGACATGTGGAGTATGCATGGGCATTACTCAGAACACATGGTTCTAGCATGTTTGCTTGTAGCACATGGACGCTCTATTGTATATATTATTAGCACTAGTTACATAGCCACAGTTGAACAGTATAAGTAGTGTAGCTAGTTGCTTGTATTCCTTAGTCTTTTATTCCATCATTCTTCGAGCCTCACTCTTACCGAGCACCTCCAATCCGCATTGTGTGTCTATTGGGTGTTCTTGAGCCTTGAGCGTGACATAATAAAAGACTACCCTTCATACCTTTGTACTGCCCCTACCCTCTGACCTCCTTTCCCTTTTCCCCCATCCCTCTATCCACTACTTGGTTTCTTACCCTCTACTTGGCTTCTCTTATTTCTATTCCCCACCCGCCGACTCCCCACCTCGTCCACAGCGAGTCTAAACAAGTGCAGCACCAGTTGTTTTCGGTTTACCGAACAGACGCTAGGCCACGGGAAACGTTGAGTCCGTCCCAAGCCACATAGCAGTCGTAGGAGTGCCAGCCGGACCTTCGGGGAAGACTGCCTCGCTATCGCCGGGGGTGTTGTAGAAGACCCGGGGTAGTGCTGTCGCAAGAGACCGTTGCAATTTCACCAACCGCTGAGTGCGGATTCGTACCAACACAGTGACCTTCCGTGCCCCATCCACCTCCTCTTCGTCGTGAACCTCATCCCCGTCGACTTCTTTATACCGTTCCGCCGAACTTCCTACCTTCACCCCGTTCGATCGACTTTACGCCAACTACCTTACCAACCACCTCGCCCGTCGCTCATCTTACCAATGGCCGACGAAGACCAGAACCAGGGCACCACCTCTTACATGCCCGCTATGGACCTCGACCCCGCCCCGAGAGAGACTAGGTCCTCTCGGATCACCCTCGCCCGCCTTCCCCCCACTTTCGACGGCTCTGACAAGAGCAAGTGGGAAACCTTCCTTGACGCCCTCCTTAATTACCTATGGGCGTACGACTCGGAGTTTGACTCCGAAAAGAAGAAGATCGCGTTCACCCTTTCCTTACTGGGTCGGACCGATGGTACCCCGTGCCCAGCCTCAAACTGGGACCGTAACTGGCGAAAGCGTACATTACGCGAGGGGCTTGATAGCCTCTACCACATTGATGACTTGGTCTCGGAGTTGGAAGTGACGTTCCAGGACAAGAACGTCAAGCAGACGGTGCACATGTGCCTTACGACAACCTGGCAGGGAAAGACTCCCCTGGCCGACTTCATCCAGGTGTTCGAGTTGAACGCCGAGGAAGCGGGGTACGCCCCGAATGACAAGGACACCCCCCACAACACCTTTCTTGTGGAAACCATCGAGAACCTCGTGAACGAGGACGTTCGAAACCAGCTGTACGCTGGAGGGGTGGAAGTCCCGGAGGATTATCGGGGCTTGAAGCGCCGACTGACAGCTATCAGCGGTGTGATGGAGCGGAAGAAGCTCCGAGAGGCTCAACAGAGCCGGATGTTCTGGACCCCGGCGCGTGCACAAGCGCCGGCTACCAAAATCATCACCAGGGTTCGGGCCGGCGCCCAACCTCGCGAAGAAGATCGGGCCGGGGGAGACCGCCCCGATGGACGTGGACAGGGCCAGGCAGACCACCCGCCCTTTTGTATGCTATAACTGTGGCAAGGAGGGCCACATGAAGCGGGAGTGCCCGGAGCCTCCCAAGCGGAAGTTTAATATCTGGTCGATCAAGACCGAGGACTACTCGCAGGACGACCTACAGGCTCTCGCAGCTGTCCTTCGTGAGAAGGGTTTTTAAAGGGGCCCCCGCTTGCGGCCAAAGCGGCGCCCCCTGTCACGAACAAATATGCACATCTCCCCGACATTAATATTAGCAATGTAGTCACAGACCCGGCATATGATATTTATACCCCAGAAAATACTAGTTTACGAAAGAGCATAAACAATTTCCTAGTAGCTAGTGTAGAAAACAAACAAAAAATATGTATCTTGGAGAATTAGAATCGGAAACATAATATTCGCAATCCGAAGATGGACGAAGTAGATAAGAGATGGAGTGCATTCAAAAAGGCCCCTGGAACCCAAACCAGTGCGAAAAATAGTGAGACGAAAAAGGACGGCGATGCCGTGAGGGCTCAATTCCAGGATCGGGAGGAAGCGCCCAAACAAGAGAAAACACGTGTGACGCTGAGTCAGAAGAAGACACAGGCAGCGCAGAAGTTGGCACAGCCTGAGGATCAGCTTGTCAAGGAGATGAAGGAACTCCAGATGCAGAGGCGGCACCACGAGATGCTCGTTCCCGTTACGCTGACTGCGTTGGACACCGGGAAGATGCACGCTGTCAAAGCTCTTCCACCTAATAATCCCACATAACCCTTCATATTAGAAGGGGCATACCCCCCCCTGTGCCCCTTCTAATATGAAGTGTTTGAAGAAAAGCCAGTGTGCTGCAAAAAATGCTGCACGCAAGGTCCAAATATACTGCAAAGGCACTGCAGCATGGACTTAGAGCTCTCAGTCGTTACTTGTATTAAGTAATCCTGTTGGGTGTTGTCAATAGTGGGAGTTAGAATGGCTCAAAAAGGAAAATTTCAAGAAAATACAAGAAAATACAAGAAAAATACAAGAAAAAAATAGAAAAAAATATTAAGAGGCTGTAATGGATCCAAAAAAGGAAATTCAGTAAAAAATATTGTAAAATACAGGAAAAAATATAATAAAAAATATAATAAAAATAATAACTTCTTCTGTGTAGTATATTCACCTCTGAGACTTGAAGCTTTAAAGAGAGAATGTATTACTTAATCCTGCCAGGGTGGGATACCTAAAAAAGGAAATCCACTAAAAAATATTGTAAAATACAAGAAAAAAAAAAAAAAAAAAAAAAAAACCCACTCTTCCCCCTCCACCCAGTCGCCATTGGATGAGACACCTGAAAAGGAAATTCACCAAAAAATATTGTAAAATACAGGAAAAAAATCACCACTCTTCTCCCTCTACCCATACTACCATGGTAGGTTTTATTAGAAGGGAGATGTAGTGGTCTAATGGGTACTATAGCTGCCTGATAAATGATGGCTGCCCATATTGAGGTTGCAATTGATGCCTGGTTGCATTAAATGCTAACATGTGTTCAAAAAGCGCCGGCTCTCGGAAAGTATTTTGCATTTTGCGGGCCAATGAGACCGCCAATCACAAAATGCTATAGATGACTCTTGTAGCCCTTGATGAGCTCTACAATTTGGGTATAGGGATCAAAGGTTTGGCTGATGACTTTCCTTTTTGGGACACTAACACTTTCGTCCCAAAAAGGAAGTTTGCTACATTGGCCCTTCTCTGGCTCATAATTCAACCATTTTGGATGTTCTAACTGGATAGGAATGTTGTTCTAGGTTCTTTGAAGCCAACTAGGACACATTAGAGCCTACTACATTACAATAATAGGGTGAAAATAGCAAAGTTGATAAATTGTTCCCTGGCCATTATATCCTGGGGATATACAAATGGAAATGACTCTGGAGTGCATTACCTTGTTTCTTCAAGCTACAAAGATACCCTCCAAGTGGTTTATTGTTATCCAATGATGAAAAACATCGCAATTTGGTCATACAAAGAAATTTCACTTTGACCCTATCATGTCTTCCTCCATGATATGAGATACCCCAAAACACATCCTTTGGGATTGGATGATGTATTCATAGTAGTAAAGTAGGCAATTGACACCCCAGGCACCCTGTACCCCATGTTTCAGGCTGATCTTGTTTTGTATTCTTGTTCACCATATTCAGCATGCCCCAGGGTCGGTCATGGATGATGTTCTGAAGGTTCTTACTGAGTTCCCTAGGCTATATGACTAGTTTTGGGTCAAAAGACAGGCCAATATACTGTACTATTTCGACCGGATGTTCAGTCACTAGGTCACAGCTGGGCTGAACTGAACAATAACTTTACGTGTTCCGGGTCACCGAGATGGCTGAACAATGGACCATTTTTCCTCTGCCTAGCCGTCAAAACTCAAAATTTTCTTCGCCACCCACATTCCTGTACTCCCGATGTGTCCCTGTCTCCAGTTCCGCAAACCAACTAACACGGGTGGCATAAAACAAGTGATTAATATGTTAATTCTCCTTCTGTTGAAATGGCGCAGATGCACACCTCTGGGTGGAAAATCACTCATCTGGGTTGAACAATTGAACTTTTGAACAATAAAAATCGCTGTCACAGGTTGCAACCCCGGTTGAACACCTGGTGGATGAACTTTGAAGGTCACTGGTCACACCCGCTGAACATCCGGTCGAAATGGTACAGTATAATCATAAAACTCGAAAATGCTTAGTGACACCTTTTGCTTATTTCATGAATAGGGCATTAAGGAGACCATTTAGTGGGAAATAGACATTGGAAGTAGGATCAGACAGTGTAAATAACCCATATTATGATTTATTTCAAGTGTTTTGGTGAAGTTTTGGCTGAATTCTGTTTCTGAGGATATGGGTTTGAATAAGAAGTTATTATTTTTATTATATTTTTTATTATATTTTTTTCCTGTATTTTACAATATTTTTTACTGAATTTCCTTTTTTGGATCCATTACAGCCTCTTAATATTTTTTTCTATTTTTTTCTTGTATTTTTCTTGTATTTTCTTGTATTTTCTTGAAATTTTCCTTTTTGAGCCATTCTAACTCCCACTATTGACAACACCCAACAGGATTACTTAATACAAGTAACGACTGAGAGCTCTAAGTCCATGCTGCAGTGCCTTTGCAGTATATTTGGACCTTGCGTGCAGCATTTTTTGCAGCACACTGGCTTTTCTTCAAACGCTTCATATTAGAAGGGGCACAGGGGGGGGTATGCCCCTTCTAATATGAAGGGTTATGTGGGATTATTAGGTGCACGTGCCTCTCTGACTTAATGATTTTCAGTGAAGTCAAATCGTCGCCGTACCAAATCTCTGCAATATTGAAGCAAATCAAAAGACCATATTAATTGGATGCATGAAAAACACAATTATCTACGTTTCCTAAAGCTCTCGTGGAATGCAGCAAGACCCTCAAATATCCAAGCCACGTTGTTTGCAGCACACTTCCAACTCTTCCAACTCTGCCGAATCCCCTTGGACCGAGCATCCCCAGAAGTATACGGACACAACGACACTCAGGGTGCCACTGATCCCCCAGAATGATAACATGTCCCACTCCTTCCCGTAATCTCCTCCGATCACCCATGTCCCCTCGGAATCCTTCGTACGCCACTCCGGCTGCAGCCCCCCCCCACCAACCCCACCAGTCCCGCGCATATTTTTTTGGATCTTGGACAACCAGTTTAGCTGGTTTCGGCGGCCGCGCGCAGCTTGGATCCACCGGCCGATGTGCTCAGGCCGCCCTTTTGATGATAACACCCCTTGGCTCAGATGGCTCTCGAAGTCGCAGCCCGCTTCAATCCTTATCCACGCCGCCAGTACGGCATTGAAGTGCGGGCCGAGGTCCCTCTTCGTCATTTCCCCTAACACGTGACAAAACCAATCCGGCGCCCGCAGCGGGCACACCACCGTGGTGGATGCGTAAGGTGGGGTGTTGGTGCCGGGAGGTATCTCGGTCGCGGGAACTGCCGTGTCGATCGGGGGAAGCGCGTTTGTGACGGCAGGCGCGGGCGCGTTGGTGATGGGAGGCTCGGGCTCGGTGGTGACGGCACGCACCGCGTTGGTGGGAGGCGTGGGCGCGTTGGTGAAGGGAGGGGTGGTCGTGTTGGTGGTGGGAGGCGCAGGTGCGTAGGTGACGACAGGAAGTATGTCGGTCGCGGGAAGCGTGTTGGTGGTGCCAGGCGTGGACGTCGGTTGCGATGGCGATGGCACATATCGCGCGGCCTCAGCGAGTGATGTTCTGAGCCCCATGCTGCGCAGCGAGCATGGCGGTGTGTCTTCGGGGGGGTCGGCCGGTGGCGAGAGTACCGAGTGAAAAAGGTCGTGGAGATCGTTTGGGTTGGGCACGAAACCGTCCGACATGTCAGGCTCCGAGGTGTGGTCATCATCGTCATCGAAGAAGTCGGGACGGCGACGGGTGTGGATGAGATCGTCCACATCCATTGGATTCTCCTCCAACTCGCTACCTGGCGGCGATGGTGCCCCAGACTCCGGATAGGATGACATCGACGAGGCAGGTCGAGACGCCTCGTCCTGATGGGACGACATCGAGGAGCCAGGTCGAGACACCGCATCCACGACCATGTCCCCACCATCCGCCTCGATCCCCATTCCACCTCCTGCCTTGTCAATGCCTTCACCCCCTGTATCCTCGCCGTTCCCCCCTCCTCCCGTTTGAGCCTGAGCGACGCGCTGTGATCGGCGAGTCGGCGCAGTGTTGGTGGGACGCTTGTTGCCATTAGAGCGAGCACGGGGACGAGGGGGAGGGGGAGGGGCGCTCGGTGGATCGGGAGGAACCAGCTTATGGATCTCCGCCTTCCACTGTGCGTTCAGCGCCGCGTTCCGCCGCAAGTTCGCCTCCCTCTCCAGCTGCAACTGCGTGATCTCCTCGTCTGGCAACTGCCCCCGCACTGTTGGCGGCGACTGCTGTGCGGACTCCTCTCTGTCTTCCTCCCCCTCTGCCGGCTTACTCGGCTTGTCTCCCTCCTCCACGAGCTGTGAGCGTTTCCGTTTTTTCGTGTTGGCCTTGCATTTCTTCTTCAACGGCTGCACCAGGTCGTTGTCCGAGGGGACGTCGCTATCGTCGCTCTCGAGGTCGGAGTCGTCCTCGATTTCCGACAATTCGGGGTCCTTTACGTTGTCTTCAGCCTCCATTGTATACTTGGCGTTGTCCAAATCCTTCTCGTTTGGCATGGCCGCTGCAATGCAGTCCTCGGGCACTGCAGTCTCTGTATCAGTAAAAGCACCAACGTATAATGTCGGAACTACGCACTGAAGACGGCCGCGGTCAGATATTTGGTATAAAACTTGAGAATCTGCTCATTGAAGTGCTTCTTGTCCCACACAGGGAAGTAAGATTCCGCTGTGGTCTTGTTCGTTCCCACCGTGACGCTGTTGCATCTCAGAATTAAGACTTGACTATCGGATGAAGTGCTTACTGAACGGTTTTTATCTCCCCCCCAAACTCCGGCATCGGACCGCCGAAAATGACGAATGACTGAAGCCCCGTGTGCTCTTGAATACCGGCAAGGATCGGAGCAATGAAGTCCGGAAGAGCCTCTATACATCTAAGACGCACTATCAGTTTTGCGTCCAAAGGCATAGTCATCGCACAGGCGTACTTCAGACGATCCGCCGGTTTATTGGATGGGGGCCCCTTGAGCATTTCCATGTAGCTGGCCTTGGCCTCCTTCGCCTGCGCCGTCGCCCGGGTCCCGTACTCCAGCCGCTCTGCCTCGGGCAGCTGCGCGAAAACTGAGCGGGCGACCTTCGCTCGAAAGCCGACCTTCGGTTCCTTGCGACCAACTGTATCGGGATTGTTTTTGGCGCGAGCTTCCTCCCATTTCGCCTTGATCACAGGAGCAACCTTGGTCAAATTGTCTTCCACCATGAATTGTTGATATGCTTGTCGCGCTTTCGGCGGAGCGGTCAGACCAGAGAGTTTTGCAAGAAGTATGGCGAAGGGGTCCTTTCGAGGGTCCAGCCCTGCCGCGCGCGCATGGCGCCGCCGGATACAGTACTTGAACCACCGCCATATACACTGAGCAGAAGAGGTGGGCGCCCAGCACGTCAAAGGAAAACACACGTGACCTACCCCATTCAGCAACTTCATCCGCGCACGCTTCAAGACCTCCTCGTTGTCGGGCAGCTGGGGTTGAATGACTTCCTTCTTGGGTCGTAGGGCTTCAGAACCGGCTCCTCATGGTCTGCCAGCCTCCAATCGACCTGAGAATGGAACTCGTTGCAAACTTCTTGAAGGTAGGCGCGTTCCCTCACCCATCCAGCGGCGAATTCCTGCATGTACTTGTCCAGGTGGGGTTTCAGGATTTGTTTGCGTGCGCCTTCGGCCCATAGTCGAAGGTTTTTTCGCTTTTCTTCGGGGACTCTCTGGCGCTCGCGAGGCTTCGCTGGTCCTTTTTTGCCCATTGCTAATTTCCTCGTCAACAAAATAATCATGGACAACACTCGAGCTATGGACACACCTCTCTTCTTTGCTGGAACTTGGGCCGCTGTGACTCCTCGTCGACGGTGTGGTCAGGAACAGCAGCACGGTGATGGGGTCTTCATCAAATCACCAGCCATGCATGTGTCTCTTCCCAGTGGAGTTCCAATATTCCAATATAAGAGGTTCGCATGTGACTATCGCACGTCTTCCTGTTTCCCCCCACAAAGTTTCACTACTCAGAAAAATTTCAGCTGCGACAATATGGCCGATCTCTCCAACGGTGCCGCGACCGTGACAGCGTCACTCATAGGCTCTGTCACGGCCGTGGCAACCTCGCCGTCGGCAACTGCGGACCAACGCGTAGGTTTGTCCCTCCATCTGACACCATCGTTTTTTTTTTTTACAATGTTCATAGCTGCATTACAATATTTGGCTGCTCTCGCCAATTTCGGCGTTCCAGCCCCCGAGGCCGCTGCTGCGGCAGGAGGTAATTCCTCCACTTCCCCTCACCTACTCCCACTCACCCTCTTCGTAGTTGCGCCACCTCCCGCGACTCCTGTCGCGGCACCCACAGCGGTCCCTGCTGCTCCCCCGTCTGGGGTGCCAGGTGCGGTGCCAGCTGCAAATGTGCAGCAGCCGGCCCGCACTTGGTACGCTGGCTCCCTCTTCAATGAGGTTCCCGACGACCACGTCGCTCCCGTCCCCGACACGGGTGATGGCTGGTATGTTGTCACCAAGGGCAGGGCTGTCGGCGTCACCCAGAGTCACGCCGAGGCCATGCAGGCTGTCGTTGGTATCACCCACAACAGCATGAAGAGCTACAAGACGCTCCACCCCGGCCTCAACGCCTTCAATTCCAGTCTCAATGCCAGCCTCGTTGAAATTCGCGTCATTTGATTGTAAGTTCATTGCCATCATTTCTGTTTCGCGTCTGACACTTCTATTGTTTAGCCCGGTTATATCATTGGCAGTCGTTGGCTCGTAGACAGATCCCATTCAGCCCGCTCGTCCCACGCCCGCCTGTTGAACGTCGCTAGTATATGTACTTCCATACAAATTTATATTTTCGTCTGAACAATTCATATGTGTTTTCCCTTGTTTGATACCTGGCCGAATCCAGAGTAGACGCGTTTGATGTCTCCGATTTAAACGATGTTTCCCGCTTTCTCTAATGCTTTGTCCTCGGCCAGTACTGAAAGCGGTCAGTGCGCCCCGCTTGTATCCTCTTGTATCCCTCATTCTAATCCGATGGTCGGGCCATATTTCTGCTCTCATATCGTTGCTGCTGATGGAAAGTTACGCCTTCTGATCGATAATCACCGACCCATGCAGTCCCCAAGCAGTTCTGAGTCTTCGCTCACCAACTCCCCCCTGCATCCAAGTCGCCAACTTCCCGATGGTGCAAGACACTTTGGCCGACAGTGCCTGCGCCTACACGGATGCGCAGTTTGACACTCTCATTGCCTCTCTGGAACCTCGTTCCCCTTCGCCAAACTACTCTGATCCGGAATGCGATGCCCTTATTAACGAATTCGTCGACCAAAACCCTCCGTCCCTACCACCCAGCCCGTCTGTGTCTGCCACCGCCCGCGTCTATTCAGACGAAGAATTTGCTGCCCTCCTTGACTCTCTCTCAATCTCGGACACCCCACCGCCACGAACCCCCTCGCCCCCGGGATACCCACAAACACCTCCTCGTGTTGCAGGGCATCGCCCTCTGTACCGAATTGAGTCTCCAGCCGGTATAACTCACGCCAGAACCTGGTGAGTTTTTGACCGCCTCCTCCTCCAATGCGCTAATTTTTCGACAGGGGTGAAGCTGGCATGCTCACTCAAGGCGTTGCTGGGACTCATGTTCGTGCCGTCGAGCAGCGGCCCCGCAAGAAGCGCTTCAAAATCGCAGCTTATGTAGTTTTTTTCGGGCGCGCACCGGGTGTAGTCCTTACATGGTGAGTTTGCCCATCGCCGTTCTTCCCTCGCATTGACATTGGTGTGCTGCAGGTCCGAGGTCAAGGATCGCGTCTCAGGTGTGCGCAATGCCATACAAAAAGGCTACCGCACCATTGAGCAGGCCGAAGCCGCCTACGCCTACGCTGTGGCGAGGTCGTGGACCCGAGTCTGTGGCTCGCCTTTGCCGTCATCCTCGCAGCATTCGGGAATACCGATCCTCCCCTCCCCCGCCGACCCTACCGACGGTGTCAACCCACTTCACGGTGATGAGCAACTTGACCAGACTTGGTACATTGTGTATCGTGGCATTACGCCCGGCGTGTATCATTCTATGTGAGTATTTTGTGTCTAAAAGCTAACCCGCACCTAATTCGTTCTCCAGCCTCGAATGCCTCCTTAACACGACCGGAATCCGCAATTCTTTCTATGACTCTGTGGAGGGACGTGAGGCTGCCGTCAGGACGTTTACACGGCTGCTGTCCCGCCACCCTCATACGAGCGATCCACCTACGATGATACTCTCCTGTAAAAACCTCTTTACTTGACGTATGGCACCATGTAAATTGGTACAAAACCGCAATCTATCGGAACATATTTGGATTTTGGATGAGAAGAAAGTATGAATCCGACTTCTGGCAAGAGGTAGAAGCTCGGTGGTGCGTCAATTTAGTCGCAAACTCGTTTTCTTCGTCTAATGCACTACCAAGGCGCTTTCGCCCTGGCCTCAAATTTTTGTGGTCGCTACTAGACCATATTCGAAGACACTTTCATTTTTTTTGCTGGTAATTTAGACTTTCGCACTCACCATCTATGTTTCCAGTTCCCGGAAATTTCTCAGCCTGTGTAATCTGAGAAGGCGGACGCCCCACAATATTTACAGTTTTTTTGGAAGAATGAGAGAGAGGCTACACATTTTACAATCTTTGTTTAGAGTCGCGAACTCACTGATGGCATGCAACATCAAGTCTAATCCAAAACTAGTATTGGTCTTTGTTCTCTCTTTCGACCACCCACTCGCCAATTTGTGGCCTCGGATTTCCTCATGCCTCCCGGACGCAAAGCTCTGGACCCCGCCCTCAAAGCTGAACGCCGAAGACTCAGTCTCCGACGTTACGCAGAAAAGTACGTACCTTATTACCTTACTTTCGAAATTTCTAAGTCTGCCAGAAACAAGGACGCACTGCGTGAGGCAGCCCAGATCCGAATGCAGCGGTCAGTCATGTTCTTAATGCCATTTCTCCTCTACCTCACTGAGCTCTCTCTGTCAGACTACGCACCGCCGCTGCCCACTTACCGGCTGCAAACGCCGCGATGCGACGGAATTCCCTCCAAGCTGCTGCACGGTATCGTGAGAGGTCCGGCAGCCCTCGCATCTCGCGCTTCCACTCAAAGGCTTCCATAGGAACCGCCAAAGGATACGGGAAGCCGATTCTCTGCACCGTGCCCAGTGTGTAATAATATACTCCTCAAGTTGCACATATGCTAATGAAACTCAGGAAATCTAGAGACGAGGAGCTTGAGGAGAGGGACCAGCGCCTCTCGAGACCTCACCCGTGCCCAACCCTCCCCCCTGCCGCTTCACGCCGTGCCCCCGTTCTCCAGACCCGCCGTGCCGCTGGCCACCGTCCCGTCCTCCTATCCCGCCGATCAGCTGACCACCGACACGAATCCTCCTCGCCGGAACCGATGGAAAGGCCTTGCGCCGGGCCACCAGACCCACCCCCGGCTCCTCGAGCGCGTGCAGCAGCACCTCGCTGCCCGCCAACCCCGGAGGAACGCGGGTCATCGCTACCACCAAGCTCGGACCTAGGCACGAGTTCGGACTCTGATAGCGATGAACGCAGCCTCGTTCCCTTTGGTACTGTGGAACAAAAATTGCTCCCTCTGTGGGCAATGACGGCTTGTATTTGTGGGGACCCGCAGTGCATACAATGTGCTTGTGTCTGCATGTGTACAACAATTTGGCGGTGGCACAAACACTCCCGTAAATTCCTGCAGTAGTTTACTTATATTGTCTAAATAGTCAGCTTTGCCCGAATAAAGGACTCGTTTTTAAAACAAATTCACGAAGTCCCGAGTCCAGACAATCTCAGCGGGAAAGAAAGAAAAATTGATTGAAGGGCGTGTCAATACAGGACTTTTGTCAACTGTCAACTAGCTACGCGTACAGCTCATGCAAACGGCTGAAGAGTTTCACAGTAAAAGGAACCCACGCGTTCGAACGGGTCTCCACCTCTAACTTCTCCTCCGCCGTCGCTTCAGCGTCGTACGCCGCTGCGGAACGGAATCCACGATCGATCCAGCCCTGGATGCTGGAGTGGAAGGACTGCTGGAAAAGGTACCTCATTTGGCCGGGCTTGACCTTGGTGAAGAAGAAGTCTTTGACCGAGCTTGCAATGACGATAGTGCTGCCCGGAGGGCAGCACATGGCGAGGTTGTCACGAGGAACCATAAGGATGGCACTCTCCAGCGGATTGAAGTCTCTGAGGATCGTGATGACGCGGGGCGCATGGAACGCATCGCGAACATCCTTGCGAGTATGCATGGGCGTGTCTCCGAAGTTGAACTCGACAGTGGAAAATGCGGAGCCTGGAAAGGGAGCGACGATTGCTGAGTGTTCCTCGAGGATGTCGAGCTGGGCCCGCATGAACGCATGCACCCGGGGAAAGAATTGCTTGACAAGATCTGTGAATGGATGGATCATTGTTAGTCCGAACGAATAACACATGGGAAAGAGACTGACGGTTTTGATATGCGCTAATCGTTCTGAAGATTTTTGTGTGCACCAGCTCCGAGAGCAGAGTTTTGTTGTGGGGGGTATTGACGACCGTGTGTGGGTGCTATAGATGTCTTTGATTAAAAACAGGAGGAAAGACTTAACTTACCGCGCCTTTCACGCCGTAATCAATGCCTGTGTGGAGGACGGACTTGCGCTCACCAAGGTGGGTGAAGTCCCCATGGAAATGGACGCGGGCCATGTCGCGAGTGGCGCGGTTGGTAAGTCGGGCCCAAAGTGCGGCTTGGTGGAGGGGGTGACTGGCAAGTGCGCCAATGACCAACCCGCGCAGGTCGATCATGGGGTGAAGGCCTCTGATATGTAACTGCTGTTAGTCTTAGAAATTATTGAAAAGACATGGTTCGTACCCGAGTTCCAAATGTATAACCTGCGGTGCAAAGTTGATGAGAGTCTCTTGGGTGTTGTACCCACCACCAGCGTCACCTTCGCGCCCCTGACACAAGTGGCGAGAGCGACGAGTGGCGGGCACCCACTCGCGGCGTCTACGGCGTGGAGGCCTGGCGGGCGCAGAGACAGCTGTCGCGGCGGCCAACACAGGCACAGCGGCGTCCGCCACAGGTGCGGTGGCTGCGCCGCCCGAGGCGGCGGCTAGACTGCTGCCCGAGGTGGCAGCAGGACTGCTACCCGACACGACGGGCGCGGAGGCCTCCAGCGCGGCGCGCTCTGCAGCGTGTTTGGCACCGTAGCGCTTGCGGTGATGGCGAGCGTACGTGATCACGTGCTTGCGGACCGCACGCGCCTGACCGTTCATATACTCAGTTACGGTGGGTGATGCGGCACGGCGGTATTCGCTGGGAGTAGGCGTGAGGGGGGTACTGGCACGGCTGCTGCCCTCCTCCCCCGTGCTGAGAATAAGATTGTAGAGCGTATCGTAGGAGTCTGGAGGTTCGGTGGCCGGAGACGAAGCCCGCTCCGTTGGTGTCAGCTCACGGGATGGAGTGAGCTCGCGAGGAGGGCTGGAGGACGGTTCGGTCGGGGTGTAGTCGCGGGCGGGGCTGAATGGATAGTAGATTTGAAAGCCCACGGCGTCAAAATTGGTGCAGGAGTCACTTCAGGCTACCTATATAGTGACCCCAATGGGGTGAATAGTTCATGGAGAGTAGCTGCCCCAAAGGGGCCTCTCCCTGGGTGGTCTTCCCATCCTATGTGGGACATCCCACCTATGGCTGTGGGACGTCCCATGTCCCATTGTGGGACATCCCACCTAAGGCTGTGGGATGTCCCAGCCCGCCGCAGGCGCCCAAAAAATTGTGACATGGGACGTCCCATGGGGGGTGGGACAGCCCATCTAGGTCACATCACATGAGCCAGGACCCCATGCACCCAGGTTGCTTGTCTGCGCCCATTTGGGCTCCGTTTGGGCTGTTCCTGGGTGATCCACGAAGGCCTGAGCTAGGCCAATGCAATGGGCTACACACCGTGCATCAGCGCAGCTATTTTTTTTTCATCTTTTCCTTCTAAAAAGCCTCCTCATGGGCCTCTCCTGGCCCCTTCCCTTGGATGGCTTGGCTTACAATGAGGCTACTGCAGTCAATATGAAGATGTGGGGTAACCCATGACAGACAAATTGGCCAATGGTATTTATATATATATGACGGCCCAATGCCCTTCTGTTGATGTTTAGGTGAATGGTCGACCTGTGACCCTCAATTGCTTGATTGGTCACAAACATGGGCCGCAACTTCCGACAGCTAAATTGGAAGGTTCTGGGACACCCTAAAATCTCTGGAACCTTTTCGATCAGTGACAGGTTAATTGTTTAACGGGTCAAGAATTTCTGACCCCTCTTGACCTTTTCAGTTTGACCCTGACAACACTGCACTAGATCATCACTCTGTTTCATGTAATATGTTCAAGATCTCAGCTGTGGACTGTTCAGTTGTTTCATAATTTTTATCAACAGTTATACCTTACATTTAGTCATGTTCAAGCCAAAGTTGAAGCTGCATATTTTAATGGCAACAAAGGAGGACATCCTACCTCTCTTCTTTTTTACGGTGGGACATCCCACCTCTCTTCTTTTTCACGGTGGGACATCCCACCTCTTCTTTTTTAAGGTGGGACATCCCACCTCTCTTCTTTTTATGGTGGGACATCCCACCTCTCTTCTTTTTATGGTGGGACATCCCACCTCTTTTCTTTTTATGGTGGGACATCCCACCTCTTTTCTTTTATGGTGGGATGTCCCACTTCCCTCATTATTCTTATATACCTTTAGCCATACAACTTGCAATATTCTTCTTCTCTTGACCATTTAACATTTTATGGCCCTAATACATCTCAAACCATTGTTTATTAATCCTTCTCCCATTCATCTCTTCTCCACTTTCTCCATTTATCTTCAACATCTTTTTTGGTTTATCTAATTCAAAATTCCCTTTTCAGGATGATAATGGTAGTGTTGCCTTTTTGGTTACCCAAGGTCTTTTTTTTGCACAAGGTCATTTACATTCTTCAAGTAATATATGTTCCACCCTCGATTTACTCCCACCTACTAATGCCACATATCCTTTCTTGTTAAAAGAGTAGATGACCCCCCTGTGCCTCTTCTAACAAGAAGGGTTAGAGACGGAGGTGCAGTATGCTGCAGTATATACTGTAGTTTATGCTTAAATATGCTGCAGATAACTGCCTCCTCTAACAAGAGAGGTTAGAGGTGGGGGCAGGTGTTGCAGTATATGCTACAGTTTATGCTCATATATACTGCAGATAACTACAGCATATTTCCCCATTTGACTTAGAGCTTTGAACCATATTTCTGCTGTCTGTGTTGGGATTGATGGGTTCATTGCCTTGAAATTGATGGCTGTCTGTATTTGGTACTATAGCTGCCTAATGATGGATGGCTGCCAATATTTGTTCAAAAGTGCTGGCTCTCAGAAAGTATTTTGCATTTTGCAGGGCAACAGGGCCACCAATTGCAAAATGCTATAGATGACTCTTGTAGCCCTTGATGAGCTCTACAATTTGGGTATAGGGATCAAAGGTTTGGCGGATGACTTTCCTTTTTGGGACACTAACGCTTTCGTCCCAAAAAGGAAATTATCTACATCAGCCCTTCCCTGGCTCACAATTTGACCGTTTTGGATGTGGTAGAAATGTTGTTCTAGGTTCTTTGAAGCCAACTGGGACACATTAGAGCCTACTACATTGCAATAATAGGGTGAAAATAGCAAAGTTGAAAAATTGTGTTCCAGCCATAATATGCTGGGGATATAGAAATGGAAATGGGTCCTGAGTGCACTACCTTGTTGCTTTAAGCTACAAAGACACCCTCTATGTAGTTTATTATATTCTAATGATGAAAAACATTGCAATTTGGTCATACAAGGAAATTGCACTTTGGCCCTATTATGTACTCCTCCATGATCTGAGATATCCAAAAACACATCCTTTGGGATTGGATCATGTATTCATAGTAGTAATTTGGGCAATTGACACCTGGGGCACCCTGTACCCCATGATTTAGGCTGATCTTGTTTTGTATTCTTGTTCACTATATTCAGCATGCCACAGGGTCATATATGATGTTCTGAAGGCTCTTACTAAGTTTCCTGGGCTATATGAACACTTTTGAGTCAAAAGATTGGCCAATATATGATGATAAAATCCGAAAATGCCTAATGACACTTTTTGCCTATTTCATGAATAGGGCACCAAGGAGACCATTTAGGGCAAAATAAACATTGGGAGTAGGATCAGACAGTGTAAATACCCCATATTACAATTTATTTCAAGTGTTTTGGGGAAGTTTTGGCCAGATAGTGTTTTGAACCATAGCTAGCATATGGACCAAAAGTTATATTCAAACACATATCCTCAGAAACAGTATTCAGTCAAAACTTCCCCAAAACACTTGAAATAAATTGTAATATGGGGTATTCCTCTTGTTAGAGGAGGCACAGGGGGAGTACGTCCACCTCTAATAAGAAAGGACATGTGGGATTAGTAGATGTTCTATTTTGTTTGCAAGACTTGTACTTTGTTTTTATGCTCTCGTGGTATTACATGATTTTTAAAAAAAATACAAGTATTTTTTTTTCTTTGGACTTGGATGAAAAACAGTTGCCAATACCAAATACGGACGACTACCACCTGTGTCCCAAAACGGCAATTTCTGACACTAATGTGAAGAAGATGGTTAGCAAGCATAAAAAAGATGGGGTAGAAGTAGAGGTAATTCAATGTATGTTTGAATGAGAAGGACTCTGGATGAATAGAAATTGTCCTCTAAGGGTGTTATAGTAAAAACAAAGGTGGGGACATTCCACTTCAGTACAAAGGGATAGGATGTCCCATCCTCAGGAGAAAGGATGGGATGTCCCATTGGAGGACAAAATAGTGGAGGGATGTCCTACCTCAGAAGCAAATGGGTGGGATGTCCCACCTCAGAAGCAAAACAGGGTGGGATGTCCCACCTTAGAAGCAAAACAGGGTGGGATGTCCCACCTCAGAAGCAAAACAGGGTGGGATGTCCCACCTCAGAAGCAAAACGGGTGGGACATCCCACCTCAGAAGCAAAATGGGGTGGGACATCCCCCCTCAGAAACAAAATGGGGTGGGACATCCCACCTCAGAAGCAACACAGGGTGGGACATCCCACCTTAATAGCAAAATGGGGTGGGATGTCCCACTTCAGCTCAAAAAGAGGCCGGACATCCTACATACTTAGAACTTGCCGACAATAATACTGTGTGCAAAGTAAGTTCTCATCTATTCTATGTGGCTTTCTTCAAGGATTACTTTGGCGAGAATGAATCCACATGAATGTTTATTGCACTGAGACCAGTGCAGGGTTGTGATATGCAGCATCCTGGCAAGCTGATGTGCAGTGCACTGCAACGATCCGACCAAACAACTATGTGGACCAGCAAGAGCCATCTGAAGGCCAGGGAAGGGCCCACAGGTAGGCTTTTGTGGAGGGAAATGTGAATTATGCTCTGCCACACCTATGCACGGCAAACTGCAATGATCTGACCAAACAGCTATGAGGACCAGCAAGAGCATGTGGGTAGTATTTTGGAGAGGAAAATGCGAATTTTCAGCAAGAGCTATCTGAGGCCCAGGGAAGGGCCCTTCAGGAGGCCTTTTAGAAGGAAAAGATTTTTAAAAAATTAGCCGCCCTAACATGTGGTGTGTAGTTAACTGCATTGGCCTAGCTCAGGCCTTCGTGGATCACCCAGGAACAGCCTGAACGGAGCCCAAATGGACGCAGAAAAGCCATTTTGGCAACCTGGGTGCATGGGGTCCTGGCTCATGTGACGTGACCTAGATGGGCTGTCCCACCCCCCATGGGACGTCCCATGGCAAAATTTTTCAGGCGCCTGCGGCGGGCTGGGACATCCCACAGCCTTAGGTGGGATGTCCCACAATGGGACATGGGACATCCCACAGTCATAGGTGGGATGTCCCACATAGGATGGGAAGACCACCCAGGGAGAGGCCCCTTTGGGGCAGCTACTCTCCATGAACTATTCACCCCATTGGGGTCACTATATAGGTAGCCTGAAGTGCAGGAGTCCTCGGGAAGAATCTGGTAGAGGATCAGCGATCAAGATCAAGTCGGGTGCCTGAATCTCAGTACCTCAGCCCGGTATTGTAAATCCAACGTCTCCCTGGTTTGAACGCGTGGCAGCTCCGACGCTAAGGTGAGACGAAAGTCCTCGGGGACCAAGGTTTTGATGGGTTTTTGGTAGGGTTGCAGCGCGAAGGTATACTGGGTGCGGGAGCAGAGGCCACGACCTGGATGAAACATATCTTCAAAGTCGGAGGAGTGGGACATGGGGACTGAGTCGGGGGAGGGGGGGTGCATGGCTAGGTTCATATACCAAAGATTCAGGTCTCGGGTCGGGTGGCAACGTCGACATCGAAACACAATCGAAATGTGAAAGTGACTGGCGACCGGCGTGGAAGAGCAACATTCCGTTGAGAACATCTGATGAGATTTGCCGACTGATGCATTCAAGAGGAGACAGAAAACCGAAAACAGGACTGCCTCCGAAATATGATCCCTGCGAAAAGCAATAACTGTGAGCCACATTCTTTCCCGCCTTCACCGACTTACTTACTGTTGTATATAGGCCGCGAATTAGTTCTCTACAAGCCGCCGCTGTACAACCAGCCATCTTCGTGCTACAACCAGTCCCTGAATGCGGAGTGAGACATTTAGCCGGACATGGAGGGCACATGGCTTACCGTTATCAGCCATTTTCTCGGCACGCCGTTCGTCGCCCTGGACGCCAAGTTCCGGTTGAAGCTCCAAGAGGCCGAGCGCGCGGGGGACGGAGAATGTATGTACATCACCCGAGCGCGGAGGGCATGCTACGCCCACACCGACGGCGAGAGCATCGAGAACAAGTGGGCCCTCCTCAACGACGGTGAATATTCACGCTATGCGTGGGTGGGGGAGCCTAGGCTGTAAGTTTTTTTTTGGAGGGAGGGTGGACCTGCTCCATTTGCTCAATGTCTGCAGCTGTGCCAAATTGTGAAACGTACCGGCGCCTGGACAGCCGCAGTTCCTGGTTCTACCTCGAGGAGGGTGTAGGCGAGATAGCTAGGGCTTCATGTGCAAAGAAATTCCATGTGATGTTCGCGACTGTTCGCGACTGTTCGCGATCGTTTTGATTTATCAAATTCCAAATCGGGTCGAATGGACGTGGTGTGCCTGAAAAGGGCCGGGGATTATGCTTCCGCGGGAGGTGTATTGCGCGGGACCATAGCTGGAGGAACAGAGAGTGGGTGGTGGAGCTTGAGCACACGGCGTTGGACAGAACGCTGGACAGTAGGCGGACATTCTTGATACAAATATGACGAATTGTTGGAATGTCGATTAAGACTAATAGACTATTGGGGATCACATATGGGCCGCCTAGTGAAGAACTCGCGTGAATGTTGAGATGTCGGTGAAAGGCTCAGCTCGGCGTGATGTGGGAATTGAAGGATGATGCTGAAGAGGCCAGCCAATGAACGGAAAGAGAGGAAGGAGAGGTTGTAGTGTAAACTCGGAGCAAGGCGCCCGGCGCCCTGCTCAGGCCTGCCCGACGAGGAAGTTGCACGTCAGAGACAGAGACGAAGTGTGGTCAAGTTTGGCTGAGGCACGTGCTCTGTGATGTCGGATCGCAGTTCCTTCCCGACCATCGGGGAGAGATTCTACACCTCTGCTTTACTCCCGGAAGCGATAAGAAATATACCCCTGAAGATTCATGTGGAAGAACACCATCCTAATTCCATTGTTTTGGATCGGTTTCGGGCACTTTCTCGACAATTTTCGGGGTCACTTTCTGGATTATGAAGATTTTATTGCAAAACACGTCTGTACGATCGTGCATTTTGTAGTGCGCTTCTTTGTTTCATAACTCATTGATTAATAGGCGCGTCTGGAAATTTTTTTAACACACGTTATTCCTTTTCCCTATGGTGGCTCACCTGAATCGTGGTGGTCGCCGGCGCAATCCTGGGCGCAATCTTGGTGCCGTCCGCTTCGACACCGGCGTGAGTGGCGAGGACGCCACGGTCCTGACCGCTGATCGCGGCGTATATTTTTCCTCGAATGTGCGGCAACGGCGGGAGGAACTGCTCAACGTTTCGCACAAGAAACGGCGCATGGAGCCATCAGAACTTGATGACGGACTGGATCAATGGATCCCTGTGCCAGACGAGGACATGGAAGACCCGATGAACAATGTTTCTGAGCCTCCAGGCGCAGGGGAGAAACACAAGAGATATGAGAGTTCGGTGAGTTTGCCAGGCTCGTTCCCGTGGGCTGCATTGATACGAATGTTTCAGGACAATCCTATGAACCAGTGGCGGCCGCTCAAGCAGCTATACCTTGATTCGTTACTTTGGCACGACGGCATCGGCGATCGTGGTTTGGCCTGCACGCTCTGTCACTCTGAATATACGCCTGGGGGATCCGCAGAGGGGCGCGTACGGTTATTCAAGTGTCGCATGTGCGGAGAATTCATGCAGTGCAAGTCCTGCTGTGTGAAGGGCCACGAGAGGACCCCGTTGCATGTGGTGGAGGTATGTTTATTCGTTGTGACCTTGACGTGCCAACGAGGCTAACTGCCCGGTGTTTAGGAATGGAAAGGCGACTTTTGGGTGCAGACGGACCTCAAGACCTTCGGACTCGTATATCAGCTGGGGCACGGCGGTCTGCGATGTGTCTTTCCAGACGACGTGCTCCGCACGATGATCGTGATGGAGCATCCCTACATCCACAAGATCCATTTCCGCTACTGCAATTGTGCAAGGTCCGACAAAATCGACAACGTGCAGCAGCTTTTGCAGAACGGGTGGTATCCAGCCACTCAAACAGATCCCTCGACGTGCGCCACATTTACGATGCTCGAGACATTCCGACTGCAGAACGTGGTCGGAAATATGAACGTTAGCGATTTTGTGACGGCGATGGAGAGGTAGACGAATGCGACAGGGTCGACGGGGATGGACAGGGTACCGGTGAGTCGCGACACTTTTTTTCTTTCCAGCTCGTAGAGGGTGCTCATACTTGACGCAGTCTCGTTATAAGGAATTGATGAGGATGACTCGCCAGTGGTCGTTTCTGAAACGCTTGAAGCGCTCTGGACGGGGCCACGATAAAGCAGGCGTTGCTGCAACGCAGTTAGGACAATGCGCGGTGATTTGCTGGACATGTCCATACGAGGGCCGCAATCTGCCTCCGAATTGGCGCGATGTCGACCCGAAATACGCGTAAGTGGCGACCACGCTTTCGCAGACAAGTGATTAACATTTGGTTTAGTTTCCTATACATGTTAATAATCGCCCTCGACGCAAACTTTAAACTGAAGAGCAGAATACGGGCCAACGCCCATGACGACCCGCCGCTGGGTCCTGGATGGGAGTCGTTCGTCGAACCCACGGCGTACAAGGAACATTTGAGAAGTTACGTGGCGGAGAAGGATGTAAGCGGCTTACCTTTCCCGCGGTTACCCGCATGTGGCTGATGTCATGATCCAGGTCAGTTCGTGTATCGCGTTCGCCGCGTTGCTGCAGAAGGATTTGAGGGCGGCGGCGGGCCTACGCTGCACTGGGGTTGGGGGATGCGTTTGCGCGCGGCACGAGTGCGTACTGCCCAACGGCATAGGGGATCTTCAAAAGGGCGAACGGTATGTGGCTTTTCGGATTTGGGGATCGCACGGGGCTGATGCCGGCTGCAGATACGCGAATATGGACTTCATCGTGTTGTGTGCCCTTCTGGGTTTTTGCCTGTTGTGGCTAACGATCTCCTACGACATAGCCTGTCAGTGGCACAAGCATCTCCGCGAGCGGATGGAGAAAATGCCGGAACATCTCCGGTTACCGCTCGACAAGATCAAATTGCAGTGCGCGCTGCCGGTTTGGCACGTGGGGTCGCACGACAAGGACTGCCAGAACTCATTCAGTCTTAGCTTCAAGCCGGGGGTCGGGAAGAGTGACGGGGAGGGTGTGGAACGGACGTGGTCCATATTGAATCCCGCTTCGTACCACACGAAGGACATGAACCGGGGGAACCGCGAGGACACTCTGAACGACAAGATCGACAACCACAATTTCTTGAAGAATATCGGCCAAGGTGCGTCTGGTGTAGCACCCACACGACCGAACTCATTCCGTGTCCAGGTTACGCGCTCGAAGCGAAATTGATCATCGCCATCGTGGAGCGTGCGCGGCAAGTTAGCGTGTTTGTCGCGGTAAACAACACCGTGGAATTGGAGGTGCGGCAGGAGTGGTTGGGCGACCACAGTAAGCCCAACCCGTACGTGCTAGACAGGAAAGGTGCGTTGCGTGATCAGGACCTTCTGATCGAGCGCTGACTGTCAAAAGAGACGCCAAGTGAGGCGCAAGTCCGATTGGATCTCAAGAAGGAAGAGGAGGACGATGCCCGGGCGGGTCGGTCGCCCATTCTTGGGACGAGTGCGACCGCCTTCATAACAGCTGGGATGCAGCTAGAAGACGCTCAGTACGTGGATTGAAGGATGTGTATGATGAAGGACTGACATTTCCGCAGACAGCGGATACTGGCTGAGCTTAAGGGCCGCGCCCTAGTGGCCCCCGACAGGGAAAGCCGCATCCAAGATCGCCGCATGACGTTTCTCGTCAAGTTGGCCAGGTTCCGTACGCTGCAGGCCACGTTCATGCCAGGCGCCACTCGCTTCATTGCCGAGGAGGAGGCAGAACGCGACTCGGATGCTGCAGCACCCAAGCCAGAGACCATCAAGCTCTGGATGCCCCACCAGCTCGCCGAGGACGTGCGGGAAAGTGCCTGCGTGCGCGGGCTAGCACGAATTGAAGCGCGGTTGCGTGCCTCTCAGTGTGTCAATGCTCTTGTCACCATGCGCGGGCGTTTACACGCCAAACACCACTTCCTCACTTTCCGCAACGAACACGTCATGGGTCAGAAGGGGAAAACCAAGGCCCACCTCCTGATCGAGCAGCTCGGAGAACGCGTCAATGCGAGCGCCGAGAAGTACCGGCAAGGGTACCGTGCCCTGCTGGCGTTGGAAGGAGGAGGGATTGACAGGCAGTTCCGCCCGCTGAGGGAAGAGGACGTGCAGTTGGATGGGGACCACGGGGAGAGCGACGTGGCTGCACGGAAAAAGCTCGCGATGCTCGGAGCGGGGCGGGGGGCGCGAGCACCGCGCAACGCGCCCGGGACCAGCAAGCGTGTCATGTCCTGGATCACCCGTAGCTGTAGGTTTTAGCCTAATGTCCTGGCTGCAGCCAGAAATGCCTTTGCCTATACACCTGGATGTACCTAGATCCTGGCTAGCCTGTTTCTCCCTACCTTTTTGCTGCTACTTCAACGCTACACGGCATAACCCGTCAGGCTATGCTGCTGCAAAAACCACATTGGCTCCAATTTTTTTCCCTCACTTCCCCATCATTGAATTTGAACCCGCCGTTTCCTAATTTGGACCACATCGCTCATGTCGCATCAGTCGTGCTATACACAACAACAAACATCCCACCAGATTTGGACGAGTCCTCTCAAAATCACCCCCGTCATGTGCAACAACAAACCACGTATATTAGATCACACATAGCACATAGCTAACTAACATGCCGCGCCCCATGAATTTCCCGCAATGAACGACGCCGCAGGTTCTACTACGCTTCTGTGCACCAAGATCAGACTTAGTCATCTGAATACTAGCTGGCGCGCACCTTGAGCAAACAACTCGTTGAGGTCGGCGCTGTCTTCTTGAGGTTCCGCTGAAAACGCTAACTCTCAGGTATGTGTGAATGCGAAATGCGAAATGCTAATGCAGCAGAGCTATGAACTCTAAACCACACACAACACACAACACTATCAACAACTAACCCCTCAATAGAGAGAGTCAGAGTGCAAGTTCGGGGGTGTAAGTCAAGTATTAGACTTGATAGCAGCTGGTTTCTCGGTCGATCGCTTAGTTAACTAAGGCTCGCTCGCACTTTTGCAAGATTTGACTGGTCAAGTTGTATTGGACAAATAACGTCTAGGACGTCAAGGAGACAGTATAGGGTAGGTTTTAAGACCGTTAAGTCTGCGCTTTTGTGTCTTTCGACGGTTTCAGTGTTCTGTTCAGCGTTCTGGGTCTGTTTGCCGTGTTCTGACTATTGCCATGTTCTATCAATTGCCGTGTTCTGATTCTGAGTCTGGTATACGATTCGTTCAAAGCAATCTAACCTCCACGGCTATCAGAGCGACGGTTCCAGTGGCTGACACAACGTGTACAGCGCCCCTGGGTGTGCTAGCTTGCCCTCTTCTTCTGCTGCCCTTTTATACTACTGCCCTATGGTTTACATCACGATGATTACTGTACAATGTCCGTTGGTTCGCGGCACCTGAATCCCAATCCCTGGCTCCTGATTGGTCGTGTCTTGTGGAGACATATGGTGGACATGTGGTGTTTGACACGACACATGTGATTGCTGATTAAGTGGATAGAAAGTGTCTTCTTCGTCTGTAGCCTCTTGTCCCGGGCCTGATTAGTCTTGAAGCTCATGCACCTCTCTTCTACCTTCCCAATGATACCCCATAGCCCCTGGTTTGGTTTGGTGGTTCAACCACAATATCACAATCTCTCTCTCTGTCTCTGGTTTATCCTCGCGGCTAAACGGCTGGATCATGTCCTATTGTTCAAGTCATCCCCAGACTCGGTCTGGACCCAATGCGTGATCAAACGCGTCCTCAGTTTTGGGTAAAACAGGTCTAAATAGTCTTGTCGCGAATAATTGGGTTCTTCCCACTGTTGCCTGCCAGCACTCGGTATATTGACCTCGCAACCTCTTTGGTATGCTGTTTGTGTCCTAGCAAGCAGCCTTAGGCCTTGTATGTCCTAGTTTCTCTGCCACCATCGTCAAGTTTCCTTAGTTAACTAAGATATCTGGTGGCCCCATTTGTGAAGGTACCGGTAGAAGTCCTCGTTAACCTCGTAGCTTGTGCTAATAGACTGAACCACTCAGTCAGAGTGCCCTGATGGTCCCTCAGTGCGTGTTGACACGCTGAATCGTGCAAAATCGCAAAATTCATGTGTACTTGGTTTCACGGCTTATCACCGCGAGCACGGACGACACCGTCGCACCTACGGAGACGCTGAGTTCCTCCTTGTAAAATGCCCCCAGGCCACGGTGCATTGCCGCCTGCTTCAAGGCATACACCTCCATTCCCTGCCGCGTAGGTGCCTCGATGTCGGTGCGTGCCCTCGTCGCCACGGCCTGATTATCCCACCACCTGGTTTGCCACTCGAGGTAGCGGAGGACGCGCCGCATCTCCTCGCGCAGCAATGCCACCTCCTCCTCCCAACGCGTCTTACACGCCTTCGCCCTATGTTATATACCGTGCCAGAATGGACCTTGGACGAGATGGAAGATGGGCCGGAGGTTCCGGAGGCTCCGGTTAATACCGGAGGTACCGGAGGGGCCAGGAGAGGTCCGGTGCAGTATAAAGAAAGGATAGCAACACCACAGGGGGTTAAGGGTGAGCTAATGCCTTGACTGACGGATAACCAGAAGTCGAGGTACCGGAGGTGATAAGGGGTACAAAGACGACTCAGATCGAGAGGAGGAACTAGGCAACGATTAACGTTAATAATCAAACTGAAGTACATGAAGTAAAGACGTAGTATTTAAATGGAATACCTAATTGTATTCCCAAATAGGAAGGAGAGTGGTTCATGACAATAAGACAAGTCATGAGGACTGATGATATGTTGTGAGACAATTAAAAGGAAGATAAGAAGACGGGTAAACGGGAAACGCTCAGTAAACCTTCATTGCGTAAAAACCCAATGCTTCCGGAAGGTCCGGAGGCTCCGGTATATGACCGGAGCCCCGGAACCTACCGAAGCGACCGGAAGGTCAACTGGAGGGTCTGGGATGTTGCATGGATATAACAGTATCCCCCTCTTAGGTTCCTCTCCCATGAGGAACCCAAGAGATGATGAGTTGGTCGAACAATGAAGGAGCGTGAGAAAATAAACAAGATCAAAAAGTCACGTGCTGTTGGTTTTGACTCAGACATTTCTTTCTTTTCAACCACCACCACCTCCGGTCACCAAAGCCCAACCACCATGCAACACGACGGAAGCGACAATGGTGGGCACGATGGAGGCTCGGACGACGACTACGGCGACGCCGGCAAGGGAAAAAGTTCCGGCAAGGGGAAGGCTCACACATCGACGTCGGAGCTGCGCGACGAAGCGACGCAGCGTTTTTATGCGGAGCGCGAGGAGCGCCAGGCCGGACTCATCGCGGCCTATGAAGAACAAGCACAGGAGGCTGCGCAACGGGCGGAGGTCGCAAACGAGGAAGCAGCACGAGCTCTCCAGCTCGTGCACGACTTGGAGCTCCTCGACGCAGAGGCTCAGGAGTTCGATGACGTGCCCATCATCGAGACGTTGAAGTCGGCGTCCCCGGAGCGTGTGGAGGGTGGCGAGGAGGATGAATCGAATGACGAGGACGATAGTGACGTCGAGCAGGAGGGCAAAAACGGTGCGTCGCAGCTAAACCGGAGGTTCCGGTACTAACAATTTTTCTTTTCGTAGTCTGCGATTCCTGCCACAAAAGCGAGCAGGTCTGCGTGGCGGAGGCAGGGCGCACCGCTTGCCGCCGGTGCCGCGATACGCACATCCAGTGCAGTCGCGCGCGGCCCCTCGGACCGCCTCGCGTCAACAAGCGACGTGCAGCACAGGAAGCTCGGTCCGCACCGGTTGCGGGGCCCTCGTGGACGCGCCGGAACACCCGAACGGAGCGGGCTGACTGGAGCGACCGCGAGGTGCGCGATCGCACGAGGAAAGAGCGGGAGCGGAGGGCGCGGAAGGAGGAGAGAAAGGAGAGTGGGAGCCGGAAGCTCCGGGAGCTCGAGGCCGATGTTGGTTACCTCGCAGAGCAGGTGGGGCGCAGCATGTTGCGCTATAAGCTGGCATTCCGGGCGTGCCAGCTTATTTTGGAAACGCTCGCGGCGCCGGAGAGTGGAAGGGAGGTGCCTCCCGGAGTTGAGAGGATGCTCCGGTGGATGGCCGCAGATATGGAGGCCTCCGCGTGGGATTTTACCCTAGCAGAGGAGGCGGAGCCGGATCAGCTCGCGGAGGAGGAGGAGAAGGAGGGGAAGGACGAGGATGTGCGCCCGGCAAAGCGCCGGAGGCTGATGAAGCGCGGGAGTCCCGTCGTGGAGGACAGGGAGGTTGATCCCGCCGAGTCGGAGGACTCGGAGGCGGAACCGGAAGTCCCGGTTGCGCCCCGAGCCCGTTCCGCTTCCTGGCCCGAGGATTTCCGGGTTTTGGAGGGCGAGAAGGACGTGGAAATGGTGGATGAGGGGATGGACGTGGATGTTCCGGAAGTTCCGGAGGCATCGAGGGAGGAAGTTGTGGAAGTGGACGCGCCGGATGCACCGGAGGGGCAAGGAACCCCCGAGGAACACACCACGGGCCAGACAGAGGTGAGGACCATCACGGTCCTAACCTTCAAGACTGATCCTGAGCCGGTGCCGCCTCCACCTCTCACTCCGCCGTCTGTACCGGAGGCTCTGGTACGGGTGAAGAGGGAGTCGGAGGAACGGGGATTCCAGACTTTGGTGCTCCTCCCGGGACCGCCGACAGAATTCCACGAGGAAGACGGGGTGTTCATCTTGGACGACGAGGATGAGGAAATGGGGGAGCCAGAGGCTCCGGGAGAAAAGCCGGAGGCGTCCGGAGGTGAAGACGAAGGTCCAAAGTGACCAATGGACAAGATAAAGATATTTGTAAATAATGAGTGTTTTGTATTTGTGGATTTGGATGAAGTTTTTTTTTTTTTTTTTTTTTTTTTTTTTGATTTGATTTGATTTTATGTGAACTTGAGTGAAATGAAAAGGATCCGGAGGCTCCGGTTGATCACCGGAGAAAGGAGTGGTGAGGATTCCGGTGTGGCAGAATGGAGAAGTTGATGTTCCGGGGGGGGATTCTGGAACTATCGGATTTAATTGGAGAAATGATGAATGATTGGAATATTGATGAATGATAAGAGGAGTGTTATTCCGTTGATTGGAAAAGTGCCCAAATCAAGATGTCGATTTGGTCCACTCCTTCTGTCGATAAATGCCCAGAGTAATTTCCGGACACGAACCGAAAATGAATTGGCAAAAGAGTGTGATGCCGGAGGTGAACCGGAAGGATTCGGAAGTGATCTGAAAGGGAACCGGAAGGAATAGAAGGAGAGCCGGAAGGACTCCAGAGGGATTATCCGGAAATGTACCGGAGAGGTTCCGGAAGTGTCCCGGAGGCGAGCCGGAAGTATGCCAATGGATAGGCGGCAAAAAAGAGAAAGTGGTTGGGCAGATGAGTGATTAAATGAAGTTGCCCAAGATCCTGAATGGGATAAGAGAATGTAATTTGAAATGAGTACCGATGCGAGAGTTAATCGTGAAGACTCTCGGAGAATCGGGTAATACTCGATATGTGCCCGGAAGTGAAGGGATGGGCGAAGATGGGTGGAATGATCGGATAGACAGATTGATGCACCCAGATGCGCAGATGCACTATGGATAACAGAAGGTTGTCGACCACTATGTCTCCGGAAACTCCGGAGCTCACGGAAGGATCCATTGATGCATGGGTGAGGGTTGTCGGATGGTTCCGGTACCGGTTGGGTAGTTGGTGGATGGTCCGGAGGGTGAACGATGTCCGGAACAAGACCGGAATACCGATGAATGATACCCTGGAATGTGTAGTGGTAGTTGGTCGAAAATTGATTGGATCTGAAATCGAATAGCGAGCGCAGTTGTGCCGTTTGCAGAGAGGAAGGCAAAACGACGAAAGATGGACTGAGAGGATGTGTTCCGCGTGGTATGCTGACTTTTTAGATCAATAGTCGGCAATTCCTGCGCAGAAAAGTTGAAAATTATCGGATTTTTTATAGGCTTATCCCCCTCTTAAGGGTAGACGTCCCATCGTCTGCCGACAGTTTCACATCCTCCGAGTCGCTCCGGTAAGCGTCGGAGAGTTCCGGAATTTACCGGAGAGGCCCGGAAGGGACCTGAGAAGCACCGTAAGGTGGAAGGAGCGACAATCCCAACAGCACAAATGCAGGAGGAAACCTTGACTGCAAACAGAGCGATAGGGATTGGTGGTCGTAACTCGGAATTTGGAATATTGGGCTCCAGAGAAGAGCTCCGGAAATCGGAGATACCGGAGGTTGATTCGGAGCGTTGAAACGCCGCAAGGCGAGGATTCCAAGATGTGACGAGAGGTTCTGAGAGGTCCGAGCGACTGAACTCGGAATACGACCGGATGAACACCACCTCCGAAGATATATGGAGGTGGAATGGGTGGAGCTGTTCGCCAGAATAGAATGGAACAGGCGATGGAAAAGCTCCAGGTGCCCTAAAAAAAATCTTCAAGCCAAGTACGTCCGGTTCAAAGACCTTGACTCGAAAATGCAAACATCGATGAGTGCAATAATAGCACTTAGAAAATTGCGAGTCTGGGGGCTCCGGCAACGACGTTGGAACCGGAGCCTCCGGACCAGGGACACGATGATGCTGGAATAGAGGAATCGAAGGTGGGATAAACGAATAGTAGAACCGGAACCTTTCGGAGTTGTTAGCAAGTGAATAATCCTGTGTTTTGTGCGATGTGCAAACTCCTTGTCGAGGGGAACCGGAGATGATCGGAGGTTTCCGGACAAAGTCCAGGAGATGTCCAGGTAGGACCGTTGAAAACTGTTTCCTGAGGCCACCGGAGGATAACGTACGAATGATCCAGAGACGCCAAAGACGATTGAAAGAACACAGATCTCCGGAGATAATCGAAGGATGACCTACCACGGAACGGGTGAACTGGAGAATCCGGAGGCGATTGGTGAAGCCAGAGGAAAGCATAGGTCTCCGGGGGCCATCGAAGGAAGACCACGGGTGAACCGGAGTAGCCAGAGGCGGTTGGGTCTCCAGAGATTATCGGAAGATGGCCTACTTGTGAACCGGAGGAGAACGATGGACTACAAATAAGATCAAGGGCAGTTCCGGAGGAAGCCGGAAGAGAACGTAAGTCTCCGGAGGCTCCGGAATAGAATCGGATGATGTGCCCATGATCAATGCAATGAATCCGGAGGACATTGGTCGAAAGGTTCGAACAGGAGTTTTGGATGCACCAGGAAAGTTTCCTGACTTGCAACGTGGAAATTGATCGGAATTCCACGGAGTCCAGGAAATGGCGTAACTTCGAAATGATTATTGAAGACCGAAAAGGGCGAGGATGAACAATAAGGCTAATAGCCTAAAGGTAAAATTGGGAAAGAGGTTATTTGGCCTCTTGAGAAGAGCGATCCACGAGCGGAAGCCAAGTGCCGGAACGCCCGGAGGACCGTGAAGCGAGTAGCCTCAGGGTAGGACCGGAGGTTACACGGAGCAATATTGCTCCGGAGGTTACCGGCAGTAAAGTGCCCAACGGATGTTGATGAGACAACCAGAGTGAGCGGAGGGGTGTCCGGAGAGTATCCGGGACGATGTCCAAAACCGGAGAGTGTCCGGAAGGACGTCCGGAAGATGGTGATGACTCAAAATCCGGAAAGGAGAGACAGATGTCTCGGAGATGTTCTGGGGAACGATATGACGTTCCGGAGGAACGGTGGCACGCAGGCCGATGAGACCGAAGGGACTAAAGGTGATGGCGTTAAAATTGTTGGTATGAGCAGCGGAGGGTGTCGGAGCTCAGGCGCAGCATTGCTCTACCCACGATTGGGTACCGAACCAATATCCGACATTGCTGCCGGTCGTGTGCACACTAAGCCCCATGTGAATAAGGAACAGATCAGTTGGAAACTTCCGACTAGTCAATCAACGGATTGATACGGTGGAGTTTGCCGGTATCCAGGAACCAGATTGATGGGGAATCAGAATCGATGACGCTGAGTTCCGAATAGGAACATCACCAAATGATGGAATTATGACAGACGAGGCTGCCGATTAGAGAGAAGAAGATGCCGATAAGATCCGGAGGGGAGATTATGTCCGGAACTTCCGTGAACGGAGCAAAACCCATAGATTCACAGATAAGTAAACACAAACAGATCCGGAACAGAGAGGGAGTCTCCGGTCGGAAATTGAAACCCGTGGCAAATTCGGAGATGATAGAGTTAATGAGATCATAGATCCGGCTCATGAGAGCGGGACTGTCGTGAGAGTGGAAAAAGAATGGATGCGCGGTTATGATGAACTCGGAAAGGCCTCCGGAGGCCGACGCGGACAACAGGAGTGCGAGTTTTCGTGGCTGCTGGTCAGTTAGGCACTGATGTTGGTCGGATCGGTGGATTTGGCAGATGAACTTGCGCCGGAATGACCCGGACACTTCCTACACTCGGCGACCTTGTGTCCGGAGCCTCCGCAATACATGCAAAGACCCTGGGCCTTCTGGCGTTCGTGTTCCGCAGGGAGAATCTGTCCGGTTTTACCGAGTAGCTTATTGACGGACTCCGGAAACTTCGGGTGACGAGCCCCGGAGACTCCGGAGGCTCGACCGGAAGGTTCCAGTGCTGCGGACTGCGGTACGGATGGTGCAGAAGACGCGAGACTGAACACGGAAAGTGCCGGTGAAGGGGTGCCAAAATTGGAACTGCCGGAATCTCCTACGGATGGTTCGGAATCACCCAGAAGTTGAGAAACTTCAGATCCGCTTTGCTCTTCATCGATCCGCTGCCAATACCAGTAATCGATACGGTGGACGATTGCTCGGACACCTTCGAGCGAACTCGGATAGGTGTACTGATCAATCTCCGAAATGATCCAGAGAGGGAGAGCGGCGCGGAGAGCGTGACCGAGAGCGGAATCGCTCCAATCAAGAAGGGAAGCGATTTTGTCGAAGTTAATGAGGAAAGGGATGATCCGGTCGGAGTGTTTCATCCGGAGGCGTCGGAGCTGATCCTCTGCGACTCCGGTCGGATCCGGAGGACCGAATACGTCGAAAAACTCCATGATGAACAAGGAAAAGTTCCCTTGCCATGGAAGTCCCTGCTGCGTGCCGGAGGTTGCGAATAAGCGTGCAGCGTCGCCCCAGAGGAACGACAAGATGAATAAATTCTTGTCGTCATCCGTGCGGAAGTCCCGGGGACGCTCCGCAAAATGCAGGTAGCATTGGGCTAGGAAGGGATGGAGTTTCGAGGGATCGGTTCCGTCGAAGAATTCCGGATTTCGGAGGTTAGACCGGAGCGAACGAGGAGCTGCATTGGAGGAGTATAGAATGGTATCCGGAACTCCGTCCGTGAAGGCAGATGAGCTCGGAGGATGCAATGAAAGGAGATTGATGTGATGGGAATGATTTCCGCCGATGCTGTCATGGGTGCTATGGAAACCGTAGTCTGGGGAACCGGAGTACGACGGAGGATCCACCGGTGGTTGGATATGATGTACCGGTTGGCAATAGTGATGGAAGACAGCAGATGGGACGGGATAAGTCTGTCTGGCCTCAGCGTTTCCAGAGAACACTCCGGAATTTCCCGGAACAGGAACCGGAGGTTCCGGAGGATACGCCAAGGGTTGTGGAAAGCTGGTATAGACCTGATGAAAACCCATGCTCCATGGACCGATTGGACTGGAAGTACCCGGAACAAGGTACGGGGTCCATGGATTGGCAGAAAATATGTCGGAGGACGAAGTCAACTCCGAGGCATCACAAGGTGTGGCAGTGTTGTGACCAAGGTGACACTCCTCAATGCCCAGCGGAGAGCCCGCTAGCGATGGGAAGACAAGAGGAGTGGTGCCGGAAGAAGAATAAGACATAGTTGCCAGCCAAGACAGTGAGTTTTGATTATACTGTTATATACCGTGCCGGAATGGACCTAGGACAAGATGGAAGATGGGCCGGAGGTTCCAGAGGCTCCGGTTAGGACCGGAGGTACCGGAGGGACCGGAAGAGGTCTGGTGCAGTATAAAGAAAGGATAGCAACACCACAGGGGGTTAAGGGTGAGCTAATGCCTTGACTGACGGATAACCGGAAGTCGAGGTACCAGAGGTGATAAGGGGTACGAAGACGACTCAGATCGAGAGGAAGAACCAGGCAACGATTAACATTAATAATCAAACTGAAGTACATGAAGTAAAGACGTAGTATTTAAATGGAATACCTAATTGTATTCCCAAATAGGAAGGAGAGTGGTTCATGACAATAAGACAAGTCATGAGGTCTGATGATATGCTGTGAGACAATTAAAAGGAAGATAAGAAGATGGGTAAACGGGAAACGCTCAGTAAGCCTTCATTGCGTAAAAACCCGATGCTTCCGGAAGGTCCGGAGGCTCCGGTATATGACCGGAGCCCCGGAACCTACCGAAGCGACCGGAAGGTCAACTGGAGGGTCTGGGATGTTGCATGGATATAACACTTCCATCCATGAAGTCATCAAAGCCTGGTACATATCAAATCTGTCTAACACACTCACACTACTTATCTGTAGTGGCTACTGCCTCAAATTCCTTCCCACCTACTCTCCAGACTACCATCCTATCAAGTTGGCATTTTGAGCCATCAAAACATTTGTTCATTGCTTAGGGATCATTGGCTGCACCGATCTGGAGGCACAGGAAGATGACACATCCATTTATATACATTCACTTGAGGTAGCATTCTCAGTTACAAGTCAGAGCACACTAGGCTGGTTTCATCATTGTGTGTGTGTGACTGATTATCTTCGTGAACATCAGCGTACTCATTGACACCGTTTCAGCAGACCACCAGAATTATGGCCAGTTTGGCAGTAATAGGAGCCAAGTTCTGGCCGGGTGGCCGCATCGTCATCCATAGCGGCATGAACATCCACGGAGGCATTTGTTATCCCATGGGCCACATCAGACCATCACTGCCACCATTAAAGCCAAAGGCATTATTGGCAGATTCAATCCCTTCTTCGCACCTCGCTGTCGTTCAATCTGGTCCTCAATCTTTAGCTCATCCAGGACTTTACCAATGGTCGCTAGATTAAAGCGTTGCAAAAACACACTCAAATGTAAATATAAGGATGCAACTTGGATAGATGCTCTACCAGCAGATTCGCCCAGATTACCAGATCATTGTTCGTGTAATGATAGTGTTCACCTGATCCCATTACATAGCATGCCTTGCTGGTGTGCTCTTGGCAGGCATGATGTTTCTTGATCTCCTCTGTCAGCTTGTGTTCCTGCCGCCCACTGGCTTCAAGCTGAGCAGCAGGCTGCATGTCTTTCTTCGTGGACAAATTCAACGAGCTGATAGTGAGTATAATGCACCACAAGCATTTTCAACTCACCTTGGATCGTCCCTGCTCTGCAGGGGTTAAAGAGGTATCACTGAGAGTAATATGGAACCTTTTGACTGTGCCTTCGCCGTTCTCCTTCTCCATGCACTCTTTACAAGATGCGGACAGCCACACCAAGAACAGAAGCAAATCACGTGACCGTAAAACCTGGTTTTGTGATCATGTGATCCCTAGTAGTATCCCATTCTCCTTGAATCTCATTAACTTGAATATTTGCCCAGCAAGGATAAGATCAGCTTGGTGCCTTACTGGTTTCTCAGGAGTTGGAACCAGAGAGAATCAGCGTAAACACCAGTTAATTCTCTGAAGAAAGGATTCATAAGAAGAGACAAAGTTGTTGAAAGTGTTGCAACTTTGTTTCCATCTTGTTTTGGTCAAAAGAACAAAATGCATAATCAATTATGCATTTTGTGATCATATTGGACAAAACCTTGCAAGCAATTTTAATTTTAGTTTGCATGGTTTCTATTGATGACCCTGTATCTAGGGTCATTCCTCTCTGAGATGATTATTACTATATGAAGAAGGCTATTTATGGGCTGTTTGGCTGCAATATAATCACAATATACCTTGGTCTGATGGCTACCTTATTGGGACTCAGGATATTGCAAGTATATTGTCACAATATCCTGAGCATATCCGGGCCCTGGATATTTTGAGCATTTAGTAAGCATATATCAAATATCCTGAGCATATCCGGCCGCTGGATATTCTCAGTATATACTGAGGATATTTGAAATATACTACCTATATACTGGCAATATCCAGCCCCTGTATATTGCTGCTTGTCCCCAGTGTGTTCCCTTTTTACCTCATTTTTTTCTGATTTTCATCCAACTTTGGATGTAGGAAACTGATTTTTTGGATCTGGGACCTTCTTACACCTCTAAATGGAAAAAGAAAACAAAAACCTCGGTGAAAGTCGATGGGAACATCAAAAAGGAGAGAGAAAAAGGATTACTCTGAATGACTCTATTTAGGTATTGTGGGTAATATCCGTCTACTACTAGTCTAAATTTAGTTGACATATGTTAGCCGTGAGTCAAGGTTCCGCCACAACCATGGGGCTGGGCGCAATATTTGTCATTATCTGCTATAAACCGCTGTGAGAGCTTGGGGGTACTCCATTAGTATTCTCTAGTATTTTTATCTCAATTTATTTCGCCTTGGTGACTTCACAATCCCAAATTTTGAGACGGCTGTCGTGCGAATTCCATGCACAGCCACACATTCACACTGTGAAAAGTGTGCCCAGTCAAATTTACTGTTTGAGGCACATGTTGAGAGTGTTATGTAACGTGCCTGCGGGCTAACACTGTTACCAACTGAGCCAAAAAGCCACTATGACAGGTTAATCCTGACATAGGCTGCAGACTATATATACATGATTACACACATTTTGCATGCATGTAACAGAGAGGGAAATACATTTTAAAGACCAACTAGCTGTAATTCTGGTTCAGCATGGTCTTGTTACACAAGACACATATCCTCCTGAATCTTGTGAATACAGTTGAAATTCATGGTAGGGACAGTTACAATAACTTTTCGCTTTGTGTACTGAACCTTTTTAAAATATATCTTCAATAAGATTCCATTTTCAGCATATGTTTTGCCTGTTCAGAACATATTGTCAACACATTGAGAACACATGCAAGATACATGACGTGGGAAAGGTCTAAACTTATTATGACTAGGATTAGGCCTCTTCGAGGCGGGTGGCTGAACCTTGGAAAGTGGAGTGAGATTTATTCAAGAAATTCTACTTGATAGGTAGGTTGATTGGACAGTAGTTTGGTAACTAGCAAGAAAAGTATGTATGTTCAAGCAGAGAGGCGCAGTTTTTTGGGGGGATACTTGGAAGCATTCAGCGTGTCATCAATGGAGGTATCAGATTTTGCCTCCAGTCCTCTGATGCGTTTCTTGGGTGCATCAGATGGAATAGTGGGAACGGGATAGAACCATGGTTCTCTGTCTCCCTTGTGCAAAATCTTCGACTGTTCCACATATATGTGGTACATCTACAAACACAATACAAATACAAGGATGGTAACAGAAAGAAAGAGAAACTTACCTTAGAACGATAAGGATTGTCTCGATACACAAAGGTTTCAAATGAAATAGTCGCACCGAAAAGGGTTCCTTCGGTCAACTTGCTGTGGAGCTCGTGAGGAGCAATGTGTTTCTCACCTTCATCCCAGATATTATACTGAATGAGCATTGCACTCTGATGCGCAAAATATGGACCAGTGTTTGGGAAGGAGGTTTGGTTCATACATGTCGCCGACTTTGCAGTCTACTCATCAGAATGCCAGATGATGTGATGCATGGATTTTACCTTCAGCCACCTTGGAGGTCAGTGGGACCACTGTATTGACAGATGAGCAGACCATGATATCCAGTGGGTTTTTTGTACCAGCAGTGCTTTCAGTGCTTGTATGCCCACTAACTTTAGGTAGTGGGTCCTGTGGAGCCCTAATGGTGCAGAGCGTCCGCCAAATTTTCATTTTTTCGGGAATAGAGTCCGAAATGCCGAAGCTTGAGGTCGTGAGTTCGAGTCCCGCTACTGAGTTCTTTTCCTTGCTCCGATTAACCCGTTGCGAGATGCAGCATTACGCGGTTGGCATTACATACTCGGCGCGAGTTCCGCCGATGCCAAGGAATATTGCGTGCTTTGTTTACTAACGCCTTCTACTGAAAATTTTCACTTCTCACCCTCGTCCTCACCACTCTAGCAGCTCGCCGTCCATCTCACTGCCCATCCTATGTCCATTCTCGTAGACGCTGTCTATACTTCCAGTGTCTCCCTCTCCTCCGTCTCTCAACGGACTGTTCTGTCCACCCGCTTCTTTCAAGCGCACTTTGCCACACGACAGTCTACTCACTTTGAATTCGTTGTTGCCGGTACCTCTCATGGCTCTTTCTCTATTGACTTGGCATGCTCTGTTTCACCTTATCTCATGGTGGATGTTCTGCTTGGTCTCGATTGGCAGTCGGGTCTACGTGATTGGTACTCTCGTGCTTCAGGTCATGGGCATTTGGATAATCTCAACGTTGCTGCTTTCCTACATGCCCCGCTGCCCTGTAAGTGCTACATCGACTCAGATTCTCTCTTTAACGGCAAGTCCCACCCTTGTTTAGCCACAACGCCGAGACACCCCATAGCCCCAATCTCGGAGCCATCAGCTACGTCGACCTCGAACACAATGTTCCCGCTGTCCCGTTCCACCCGTTCTTTGCCTGGTAAGTAGCTGCTTCTTCTCGTCGTTCTTCCCGCCAATCAATTCTTTTTTTGTTTTGTTTGTCGTTTAGGTGATACACCGCTTGGACAGGCGATCCCGCCCGCTCCGGCTCCTTCCTTTTCATCTATATCATCGTACTCTGTTATTCCTAATCGTTATATTAATGATGCATCCGGGCATCATTCCCTTGCGTACGAGCATGGGACCGGGTCGTCCGTGACCCAGCAACTGTCTGAGTCAATGACCATGTCCATGTCGTCAATACCCATGTTGTCCTACTCCGCAACTCGTGCTCCGAGATCTCTCCCTTCGTTTGCTGGTCCCTCCAGTGCACGTATAACCAGTGGTCCAATCTCTGTACCTACATGTGACCTTATCGCGTTGCTCACCTCTACTGACCCACTTCAGAATATTGTAGCTGGAGAATTGAATCACATTTACACGCCTATGGAAAATCATGGAATTCCCATTCATGGGCTAAGCATGGCACAGGCTCAACGGTCGGTTATTTATCATATATTGACAGGCATGTGTGCAACTGTCTTGCCCAACGGATCTTCTGCTATGCCGCATCCAGGTTGTCGTTCTGTTGGCTCGCAGTTCACATCACCTCAGCATATGAGCCATTCAGCTTATAGAATCTTGTTATCTGCTGTTCTTTCTGATGCACAACTTCGTACCGTTGTGATGTCTCTTAATACGACCATTTCTGATTTGAGAGGTGTTCTCGCTCAGAGACGGTCAGATCTTGTTGAGAGCCACGGCATATCCAATCCTTTGCACTCCGTCTTTGACGACATTGAACAGCTTCGAAAGCCCGCTTTACTATCTTTGGCTGCTCTTCATGGGGTCGACATTAGTGGATGCAAACTCGAGGCCGGTAGACACTTGATTGTTGATCATATCGCAGGCGGAAAATGTGGGCTTCACACGGCTGGTTTTAGACATATTGGCTGTGAGTCGCTTCTGACTCTCTCCCGCAACGTCAACGCTAATTTACATGTGTCTGTTATGGAACTCGAGTCAGTAAATACTGTGGATTTTGACCTCGCGCAGATCAACATTCTTGCTGGCGTTATGCCAAAACTGTCTCGACGGCCTCTAAGACGTATCCTACAAATGCACAACGTTGAATTTGAATCCACTGACGGTGTTGCTATGTTACGTAGACATCTGAAAGGATATCTTAGACGACTACGTCGAGGTAAAAAACTAGCTGATCGTGCAGCATCCAGATCCTGTGAACAGGCCACCAAAGCTTCGGAGCGGAAGTCAGAATTAGAGTCTCTGCGTTCTGACTGGCCCAGACTGATACCTTCCAGTAGGAAACGGTGGCTTGTGAATGCCTTCAATTTAGCCATTTCGAAGGATGAGCTATCCATGTTTGTCTGTGCTAGTTGCTCCGGCAAACATTTTGTGAGAAATAAACGAACCTTGACCTTGGATGATTTCGACATTAACTTGTTGAGACGACCTGATTATGTCGACCTGGATCAATTCCCTGAATCGCCTCGTGAAGATTACCCAGAAGATGCTATGGATATTGAGCAACCCGAAACTGACCCTGGCGATGACCCCCACCATCATCCCCCCCGGCCTCTTGGCACACCTACTGGAAGCCCATTGGAAATACCTTCTGCTGAACACCCTTGGCTTGACCCCGAATGCCTTCCTCCTCCATTACCGTTTGCCACTGACCATTGCGATAACTTCGACGGCCATTTATCCGGTGCTTTGGTTGATCCTGATGGTATAGAATCTGGTGAGTCGGGTGAGCCTGTATTTGCGATGTGTAAAAATTGCTATTCATCTCTGAAGCGAGGCAAAGTCCCAAGACTGGCACTTTCGAATCACAATTACTTGGGGCCAGTTCCCACTGAATTGAAAGAATTGACAGTGATAGAGGAAGCAATGATAGCCAGATGTCGGGCAAAATGCTGGATCATACAACTGAAAGAGGAGGGAGATTATTCAACTCCTATTACTCAACGTGGAGTACGAGGGCATGTAATTGTATATCCTCAGAAACCGTCTGCCATTGCCAAGGTGCTCCCCCCATCCATTGACGAGGTCATCACTCCAATCTGTGTTATTTTCGTGGGGTCTAGGCCGCCAACGAGCGAATGGCTTCAGCAAAAAGCTAAACCATTGACAGTCCGGAAAGAAAAGGTCCTCAATGCACTCTCTTGGCTGAAAATGCATAATACTCTCTATAAAGACATTGAGATTGACACTAGTGTGTTCGATGGGCAGCCTGATGAAGCTATCTTTCCTTTTCATATCCAACATGTCATCCCCTCCGGCGGAATTGACGCCTCTACATCTTCATATGTTCCAGGCGGTTCAGTAACTACTCCATGCCCAGATCTATCCAATATTATGAATCCACCAACTTCCGAGCCTATTCCGTTCGAATCAGTCGTCGTGGCAAACGTTGACGGACTGACATCATCTAACGAGTTACAGAGGGCGGCCATAGACCATATGAAATTACCCGGTAAAAATTATGTTGGCATCCCTCACGATCGTGACCCTGTTAACGAATTCAATAATCCGACCCTGTTCCCCATGATTTATCCAACACTTTTCCCTTATGGTATCGGAGGTTGTGAGGACAAGCGACGTAGGACTCCCCTGAGTATGCGTACACATGTGAAACATTTGTTCAACCTCTCGGACGATAGATTTCAAACACATTACTCGTTCCTGTTCACCGCTTTCAATATGCTTCAGCGCCGTCAAGTTCTTTTACGCACTAGTTTCAAGGTGAAGCGCTCAAATTTTGACCATGTAGCTGCACAATTTGCTACTGTTTCGCCCCAAGCCGTTCATATTGTCTCGGAGCGTGTAGCGAACGGCGATAGCAAAACAGCATACAATGATGAAGAACGCCGAGTCTTAAAACTTATGAAAGAAGTCAATGTAATCAATTCTCATGTGTCGGGTTCATCGCAGTCTAAACTGGTCATGCGGAACGAAATTAGGGGGCTTATGATCGACAAGGGCCTCCTGAGTTTCTACATCACCATTAATCCAGCTGATGTGTTTAACCCTCTCGTAAAATTCTTGGCAGGTGAGGAAATAGATCTTGATCAATTGACCGCAGAAACCGTCCCTAAGTATTTTGAACAAGCTAGTCTGGTGGCAAAGAACCCGGCGGTAGCTGCACAATTTTTCAATATATACATGAAAGCCTTCATTTCCACCATTCTCGGGTACGATCCAAAGCAAGAAAATCTTGACGGTGGTATCCTTGGCGTAGTGAAGGCATATTATGGCTGTGTCGAGGCCCAAGGGAGAGGAACACTGCACTGTCACATGTTGATTTGGCTTGAGGGTGGATTGAATCCAAATCAGATCAAGGAAAAAGCTCTTCGCAACGGTGGGGATCTGGCTTTTCAGAAACGATTGATGGACTTTTTGGACGATACGATCTCAAACTCTATTCCTCCCGATCCGGACCCGTTATATGAGACGGAACTTGGTCGATTTGATCCGTGTTCAACCAGAGGACCTACAGTTGCCGATAAAAGTGCGAGCCCGGAACTTGCACGGTCGAAAGACTTGCATAAACTCGTTAAAAGATGCCAGAGTCATACACATCACCCTACATGTTACAAATATTGGCGTGGCCCCCCCGAGCCAAAGGAGTGCCGCTTTGATCTGGATGAGACGAATGTTGTGCCTATCAGCATGTTTGACCCTGAGACTGGCGAACTGACCCTTCGATGCTTGGATGGACTGGTTAATAATTTCAATGAGACCATGATCGAAGCCATCCGCAATAATATGGATATCAAATTTATTGGTTCCGGTCCCACTGCTAAAGCTATTTTATATTACATCACAGACTACATAACAAAGACTCAACTTCAGGTGCATGTTGCATATGCTGCTTTGGAGCTTGCAGTTGGTCGTCTTGGAGAATATGATCCAGATGCAGATGAGCGAACTACACGAGCAAAAAGGCTCCTGCAGAAGTGTGCACACTCAATGATAGCTAAGCAAGAGTTATCGGCGCAACAAGTGGTTTCATATCTTATGGATTTTGAAGACCATTTTACTAGTCATAAATTCAAGCATCTGTACTGGACCGGGTTCGAAAAATTCATTAACGATGAAGACCCTAGCCCTGAGTGTTATCGGAAACTCCCCACGTTACGGATGTGTCCAATAGCTCTAATGATCAAGAGGACCAGTCAGAAGATGTTGGTCTAGATGAGGACTCTCCATCTCCGGATGTTTTGGTAGATGATGTGGAGTTGCCGTCAAATGAGGCCTGTCCGAATGTTGACGAGACTTTCGGTGATGATGAACTTATGTTGGAGTTCGGTCCTTCCGGTTGTGCAAAGCCTTCCGCAAACCAGATTTCTGACTATCAGAATCGTGGTTCACTTTTGGACCATGTATCCGTCTGGGAATTTGTGGCGCGGGTTGAAAAAATTTTCAAGGCAACGGCAAAACGTAAGCATCGCGAGACTGAGGATGAGGATGAATTTGATCTCGACCCCGACAATCAACCTGACTCACCTGAAGAAGACATAGATTTTTCACCGGGATCAGATAGCATTGGCGAAAATTTGCAACAGAATGAAGTGCCATTAGATCAGCTTGAAGAAACTCTCGAAGAGTTTGACGGCAATATATTGGAGTATTCTGGTCGAATGAGACCGAAAGTGGAATTAAAACCTCCGCATATAGAGACTGATACCCATTTCCTACGTGTCTGTTCACCTCTCGCCAGGAAAGTTCCCGTGCCTATTGGGCCTGCTTTACCACGTCGCGACATGTCAGATCTCCTACATAAACATGCCCGCCTGATGTTGATCCTTTTCAAGCCGTGGAGACATGCAAACGATCTACGTGAGGAAGGAGAAACATGGGAGGATGCTTCTTAAAGTTTCGGTCTGAATGCTCACAGTTGATATTGGATACTATCGACAATATTCACATTTTGCATGAATGTAAAGAAAGCAGAGACGCCCACTTCTCCGGAAGACAGAATCGTAAACGAGCGGGCCTCAATCGCGACATGATACAACGGGCCAGAGCAAATGAGGATGCAATGTATGCCGAAGAGGACGAATCTCTTGTTTTGGATCATCTTGAACGCATTGCCCAGACAAGATCACATCATCTTACCACCGCTGCTGCGAAAATAGCAGACAGTATTGTTGCAGCGGAGATCAGTGGAATGTTTGAAGTTCAAGAAAACATGGCAGACCGAAATGAAGAGGCAGTAGGTGGTTCACACACTTTTGTGGAGGAGGCAAACCCGATGTCCGAGCATATTTGGGCCAAATTGTATCAGGCACGCAAAGACAGATGGAAAAAATCCGCTTCCGCTGAACCGGTGACAAATTTATCTCGAGAACCAGTCGAGAAATCAGCTTTAGGTGCTTCTCTTTCGGATGGCTCACAGTTCCGGGCAATGGATGATGTTAGTGAGTATCAGGAAGTAATGGGGGTTCACGATGGCTGCCAGAACCCGATGGTTGGACCACCTGCTGTACCCGTGACAATAGACGAGGTCATCCAGGAGTATACACTGAATACAGAGCAGGCTCGTGCTTTTGGACTCATAGCAGAACACAGTCTGCGCAAGCCAGACTCACCGCTAAGAATGTTTCTCGGTGGCCCCGGTGGTACAGGAAAATCTCGAGTGATCAATGCCCTTACAGATTTCTTTACTAGGAGAGGCCAGGAAAGACGGTTCAGACTGGCGTCATACACAGGTGTTGCTGCTCGTAATATCACTGGTATGACTTTGCATGCTGCCTTGAACATCGGAAAAGTGTCGAATATGAGCAGCAAGGCTAAACACGATCTTATGGCTATGTGGGAAGGAGTTGATTTCCTCTTTATAGATGAAGTTTCTATGATCGGTTGTGGACTCTTTTGTGATATCAGTGAGGCACTAAGCATTGCAAAAGGGAACACTGACTCGTTCGGAGGGATAAATATAATTTTTGCCGGTGATTTTTCGCAGTTGCCGCCTGTTGGACAAACCAAACTTTATGCTCGTATTATGAAGCCTGGAACAAGCGGGAGTACACGTCCAAAACAGAAGATAGTTTTCGGGAAACTACTATGGCTATCATTTCGGACCGTGGTTCTTTTAACAGAAAATAAGCGTCAGAGCGGTCCGGAAAATGAAAGGTTCCTTGCTCTACTCACCCGACTCCGAGAAGGTAGATGTACGGACTCAGATTACGAGCTTTTGCAGACTAGAGTTTTATCCAATGTCAGCGTTGACTGGTCTAAGGAAGAATGGCGCAATGCTCCAATCATTGTTTCAGACAATGCAACCAAGGATGCTTTCAACGTGAAAGCTGCACACACCTTTGCTAAACGTACTGGGCGGCCTCTTCACTGGTATCATGCCTCGGATACACTTGGAAGAAATAAACCTATAACAAATCCTGACCTAGCGCAGCACTTGCAGTCAATGGATTCTGGGGCTACGAACTCGCGCCTCGGGAAAATACCTTTGGTTATTGGAATGCCAGTCATGATATCCCAGAACTTTGACGTACCGGGTGGCGTAGTGAACAGTTGTTCTGGTTTTTTGAAAAGCGTCAGGTATCGACTAGACGATCAAGGGAATAGGCACGCCATATCTTGTATCATTGAGGCTCCGGACACGTCTGCTGGTATTATAGATGGACTTCCTGATCACCATGTCGTTGCTTTGGAAGACACCGTCAGCATCAACTTCAAGGATCGTTACACAAAGGAGTCGGTTACAGTGAAGCGAACACAATTACCTATACTTCCCGCCTTTGCTATTACGGCCCATAAAGCCCAGGGTAAGACATTATCTCATATCATTGTAAATTTGCGGGACTGCTCGGGGACTGAATCACCTTACGTGATGTTATCGAGAGTTACTTCCTTGAATGGTCTGCTAATTCTGAAGAGCTTTCCCAAGGATAAGATAACTTGTAGACAGTCCCAGGACGTCCGGGAAGAAGCTAAACGACACAACTTTCTAGCACTTCAAACTATAGTTCGCACCGGCAGCGACAATGAAGCGACTCGAGCAAAATCAGAACTTATTCGCCTCTTTGGATCCGGTGACCGTGACTCTGACGCTGAGGAGGATGAGAATAACGTTAAGGAAGATTGCTATGTTCGACTAGAAAGGAAGGAGAAAGCCAATGCTGGCATGACACGTGCGGTCACACAGTCTTCGGCTATTCTCGGTGTCCAACGCGTCCCCGGAAAGCCGACCGTGACTGTGCAAGGTAGGTCTGCTCGGTTACACGTTGTCTGCATGCACTGACACCAGCTTGTGCGCGCAGTCCCATCGGAGAACCAAGGCAGAAGAGGACTACAACCCTCAACTTCGCCTGCCACTAGCTCGGCCCCGGAACCAACTCACACACCAACATCGTTCCGACCGAAGACACCTAAAAGGGTCAAGCGAAAACCTGTAACTGTGCCAGATGCTCCGTCAAAACGCCGGCGCATGTCGGATAGTAATGGTACGACATTGAGCTGCGACTTCATATTGTGTAAAAATTGATGCCGAGTTATGTAGGGACTCTGCTTTAGCGCTACCTCCGAGTCCTGATGGCGGCCCTGCTGCCACACCCATAACCGTCGTCACTCGGCTACACGATCAGTGCGCTAGTCTCAACTTCACCGGAACCAACACCCACGCAAGTTGGCACAGGCCGACACTGAATCTCGATCTCGATGCCGACTACTCCTCCCTTAGGTAAGTAGGTATGTATCCACGACCTGCCTCTCCCCTTACATTTCTCTACTACGAGGATGAGCTCCGAGCACCTGTTTCGTCGACTTCTCAACTCAGTCCATTATACCGGCTTTAGCTTCCTCACTGACTGCCGCTATGGAACGCACTTCGAGCCCCACCAGTGTGTCGATGGATCCTTTGCTTACAGGAGTTGTCACGATGCAAAGCCTTTCCGCCCTCTTATTTTTGGCGAAGTGAAAGAGATAATCTATGGGACAGAAGTCACGGTGCGCGTTACAATATGCATGTATTTTGCCTCCTCTGATCATTTTTCTGGCGTAGGATGGAAAGGATATGTCCACTGTTGCCACTCTCAATCTCGGATTGCCTAAGGTAGCATCCCATCTGGTTGACACATTCTTCTGGAACCAACTGGTGGAGCTCGACTACGGAATGCGACGAGAAGCTGCCGACAACGACAGTGAGGCACACATGTTGCCATTCGGCGACTATGTTGTGAGCTGAACAGCTGTTTCTTTGATGAGAAATCTCACAATTTGACATCACAGTCACTGGATTATTCAATACCATGGTCCCAGGGCCCGACTGGCGAGCCTTCCGACCGAATTTTTGCCCGAATAGCCTTTGACTGCCACGTAATATATATTCTCTCCTCTTTTATAGCCGCTATATGATTTTCCACTTCCAGATGCAGAGATCCTTGCCGTCCACGCTGCAGTTTCCATCCCACCTACCATCTCGGAGCTTTTCTTCGATGCTGAAGAATGTTACCTCTGACTTTCTCACCGCAAAATCGTCCATATCCGCTCAGCCTACCTCGTCAGTCCTGTATTCGACCCAGTCTGCCGCAGTGCCTGGCTCAATCTTGCCCTCCGGTGACCCCGACCAAGACCAAGTCGACCCGGATTATGTGGACTTGGAAGACTGTTTCACTTCCAGCACTGTATGTGACTGGCGCTCCATTTCCGTCGGTGACTTTGTTGTCATCGTTGGTGAGCTCTTGAGAACCGACTATGCCCACAACAATAATTTCGTGCGCGTGAGTCGTCCAAACCAATCGGTACATTCATTTGCTCATTAATCATTCTCCTTATTCTTGACGCTTTCCTCCCAGGTGTACACTATCACAGCTTTAGCTCTGAATATAGTTATTTAAAAAGTGTCGGTGATCTGATCGGACAGATGAAAGTGGGAGGTTTTGTGTTCGTTCATAACTCAGTATTTCGACAGATGTCTTCAGTTACAGACGAATGAACGAGTTTTACAGAGCTCCTGAATGCTTCCTTTATTGAACCTGAAATGACATCTCAGTATCGGAGTTTTAACTTTCTGATCCGGAATGTAGACACGTGGCTTTACAATACATCTTTTGCTCTTCGCCCTGTACCTCTTTCTGTGCTGCTTCTGGAATTCTTCCGCTCTCTCTTTAGAACTCCGCCGACCCCTGTTGCTGGAAATCAATGTGTCTTCCGTCAGTCTGCCAAGGACAGGTTTTCTTGCACTGAATGGAGAGGCTCCCTAAAACCCGACACCGCGACACGGCGGTTAGCTCCCATCAAGTGCGCCACAGCCCAGACAAAGCCGACACATGCAGCTAATTTCTTTCAACTCCGACACATTGCCAAGCTTGTATACCCTTCGTGTGAACTGATGCGATTGATGTGCAGATCACCGAGTACGCCGAGCGTGGTTCATAAGGCCTTGACCAGATTTACAGTGCACGAGGAATTGTTCCAATCACGGGTAGCCTACGGGGGTAATCGGTCAAACTACCCTTCGCATTGATAAAGGTACAAGTCTTCGGTTTTGCGTCTGCTTCTTTAAACTTGATTAATATCATTTCAGCTTCACATACTCATTGATTTCCAGTGGAGTATTCAAGCTCGAGGCACATGTTGACGCGTGTACTATAAATGTACTCTGACATTAGCTTTCCGTAATCAGGATGATCCATCCAGCAAAACTTCAACTGGGTCAATCCTTTCAGTCCTTCCTCCGTTATTTCCCAAATTAGGCACCAACTGGTCTCAAACACTCTTCTCAGCTGGGCTTTTCCCTCCTTTCCTCACCCTTCGAGATCAATTATACTGCCGCTTTAGGACCCCCAAGCCCATTCTCTCTCGTTTGGGGGATCTTATTGTGCAAAACCTGTGTTTGTCCTGCTAAGCGCCCGGGATTCATAGAGATCTTTAGAGAACGCTCGAGATTTGTCGAGATCTTGAAGGATCCCAAACATTCTCTCGAGTGATCTCAGTACAAAAACTTGGTTCCAGACTTTCCACCAGTGTATCACCCTTTTCGAGATCTTGAGGGATCCTCAGGGATCCCGATACAACATCGGTCAACGGTCAACTGAGTCTCTCCACTGGCTAGCTCGAGATCAATCGAGATCTCGTATTAAGCACCTCAGTTTCTCACCTGGCTGGCTCGAGATCACTCGAGATCTCGTATCGAGCAGTGATAGACACCTTATCACGTCCTCGCCGAGGATCCGCTGCATGACCACATTATTATTAGCTCTACACAAGGATATGAACACCCTTATCAGGATCCTCGCCCGAATTCCATTGATGCTTGGACGTCGGGTTCCGGTATTCCATTCATGAACATCAATGGGCATTAAATCTATGGCCACCCCGACCGCTCCCATGACTGGGAGATCGTAACCGATGAGCTGGCCTTCATAAGGCTGGACGGCCAACACACGGGCGAGACTCTTGGTAATGCCATCATTGAAACTGGCGATCAATATGAGTTCCACGATAAATTTGGGTGGGGCACGGCAGACGGTGCATCGGTCAACCGTGTGGCGGCTCGAGTTGTCGGTTCTGAGAAGGTCGAACACAAGATAGTTCAGGTAGAAAATCGTCCCGAGCCTGCTGCCCAGTCAAACGGCGACTTCATACGAGGGCACCAATTGACAACAGATACAATTGGCAATTGTATCTGCCAAAGAAGAATGTTTGGTTTATATGTACTTGATGTCTGGTGGTTGAACTCTGGTTCGTAGTTCGATGTGTCGCTTGCCTCGTATTCCAGGTCAGCGAGGATCCCAATTTTATCAACGACAAACTGACACAGTTCCCAAGATTGCTGAGCTACATTGTCTTATCTGTCCAATATATCATAATCTTGTGGAAAAATTTGCTTGAAATTCGGGGCCAATCAACATACCCATGTACTGAATCCTGGGGCCTTCCTGCGTTGGTTTCTTGCCCAGCTGACCATTTTTTTGGGTCCATACCAAATTGAGAGTTGTATTTGGTGGTAGTAACTTGAGATTGTGAATGTCTAGTGATGTAGGCTGCTATATTGAGGAAACCCGTGCAATTACGGGTGGACAGGATCTATGAAAACATATCCTGACGTTGCCCATAATATTGTACTCATCCATGGCGATGGTCCTTGGCTAAACGATAAAAGAGTGTGAAATCACCTTTTCTGGGGTTAGTAAAAATATATTGAGTTTTATAAATGAAGAGGTCACATACACCTTTGTATTGACTAAGAACACTGGCGCCTCCAACATTCAGCTCAATTGAAGTAGATTTGGATTGACCAGAGAGATTTTGGGTGAAAAGTATATTTGCTGCCCGGGAGTTGGTTATTGTATTTTCGCAGAGTTTGGCTCCATAGAAGTCCTTAGAATCAGAGTGGTAACAGATTTCAAAGTCTAAATGGGCACCCGACAGTCTGTGGAAGTCTGCATAAATCAACGGGGGCAACTTTACGAGTGGCTGTGTGATGGTAAAGTTGCCCCCAGTGGTATTCTCCCACAGCACAGCCACTGAGACTGCCTTTGATCTCCGTGCTTTTGCCTCCGCTGTCAACATCTGGTTCTGCTCAATGGCTCTGGGCAGGCTTCAAGCCTTGCTAGTACAGTTGGAGGGCCTCTGGAGGAGCAACTGCCAGCGACTGCTAGCACTGCTGAAAGCCGGCTTCTGCAGCTTCAGGCCATGCCAAATGCCGCCAACAGATCCAGACTTTCTCTCAATACTGTTTCTCTGAATGCTCCAACTCACTCGTCCCTGGTGTAGGCTGAGTCGCGTTGTCATGGACTGTAGCAGGACTCTCAAATCACACAATATGGGCGTGTCCGATGATTTCGCGCTCTCATACTTGCTTTTTCCCCTTTGGAATGGACTATTACGCGTTGCTATGGACCCCCAATACTTCTTTCCGTTTCACTGGACCACGCCCGACCGAAACATTCGCTTGTTTTTTTTAAATATATGATGTCTGCCAATTTCTTCTCGTACAACCGAGCCCGATTATTTCGCCCTCTCACACTGTGTCGTTTTCCGCTGCACTGGACTGCGCTTGCAAGACGATGGGCCTGGAACTGTTGCTCGGTGTTTTGTTCTATCATGTCAGTGAATTACTATTTAGCTCGACTGTACAACCGAGCCCGATCGTTTCGGGTTCTCACATATTGTCGATTTGCGTTGCACTGACCCTGCAAGACGATGGACCTGAAACGCTCGCTCGGTGTTTTTTCTATCATGTCAGTGAATTTTCGCTTCCGTTCCTCTGTAGAACCGAGCCCGATTATTTCGCGCTCTCACAGTCCGTTGTCTGTTGCGGGGTGATTCTCGTATCAGGTTTATTCATTTCTGCCCCAAACTTTTCACAAGCGAGCCCGACTCCTCGTACTCGTACAGTTCCTTGGTTTCCATTGCGTTGGACTGCGCCGCTTATTTGATGGACCCGCCTGCTCGGTGTTTTTTGTTTCAGGTCGGTAAACCAGTTTGAATCCCTCTCTTATTGCCGATGCCTCATCTAAGATTGCATTCCAACTATGCGGAACAGTTCCGCCTAGCCGACACATTTTTTTTCTTCCCTTGCATGTCTTATACGCCAGCTTCGGATTCCTTCTAAACTCAATAGTCGCCACTTCCGACTCTGTCTCCGTGTTTTTTCCTTCCCTCCCTCCACCGATAACTCTGCTTAGCGTTCTCCACATTCCCCAAATCTGTTATGGCGGCAGACGACATAGATATGACCGACTTCGAGCGCTACAACCAATGCTTCGCGGAGCGCGAGGAAAGTGGATTCTATGCCTCTATGTTGGAGCAGATAACGGCCATGCCGAACGCGCTTGCTAACATCGAGTATATCGGTACCAAAAAGCGGAGCCCAGATTTCTTCAGAGGCGAGGATTGGGCCAAAAATGTGGTCTTCAAGGACGGTACGGCGAAGGAGGCATCCGAATATCGCGCAACAATAGGGGAGTTCAAAGTTAAAACGCGCCGGACACTTTTTCGCTTTTCTCGCCGGATGCTTTTCGTCATGTGATTTTCGGCCGATTCCGTGTCACATCAGACGATGCCAAACAATCAGGCCGACTTTCCCGATCATCGCCTTCACTGTCGGGCGCGATGTCGCCCGACGTCGGGAATGGTTTTCAACGTTGAGAGCGCCATTGAGCGCACCAATCCTACCGTGAAAACCAATAAGATTAATATAAGTGATCTAATAGGTAGTTAGGTGACTGCTCCGTATTAGCATTGGGCCTATCGACGCTGCCAACATCGACACCAACGGCACCGGGAACGATGACCGCGTCGCCAACGATGCCCACTTTGTGATGTGACTGTCCATTGATGATCCAAACAAAATCAATAAATCACCTGATGAAAAAGCGAAAAAGTGTCCGGCGCGTTTTAACTTTGAACTCCCCTAATATTCGGTACTTGCCCGTATTTCTGCTCGCGTTTCTGCTAACCATTGTCACGTAGGAGAGATCGCTGAGCCCCGCTATGGCACCAAGGTACAGGCCCACGGCAACCATTACGATGGGCATGACGACGAACCGGTTTGTCGTTCCATCTTGATGCTATTATGTCTCGTGCTCATTGTGCTTAAGTTCAAACCTGTCGACGACAAGTCTAAAATCAGGGACGCACTCGTCCTTCGGGCACCCACAGGTTGCAGCCTGGAGTTTAAAAATGTCTTCGACAACCAATCGGCGCTCGTCCAGGACATAGAAAACACCGAGTTTGCCGCATATCGGGCCAGCGGCATGGTAGGGCCACAAGACTTATCGCTAGCTTACATCTCAAACACTTTCTTTAGGCCTTCGATTTCCGTTCCCCCCTTCGTTCCTCTCGGGACGATTTGGACGCCAAGGACATGATCACTGTCCTCACTAAAAAGAAATACGGGGTATTGTGTGCTCTCTCTATCACCTTCTCCCTCTAACTCAGCACAATCGCAGGTTCCTGCCTCGGCCGGTGGTCCTAAGGTCGTTCCAGCGCCTACACACGTTGTGAGAGTGAAGCGTAAATTCGGAAACGATGATGACAGCGAAGAATCGGAAGATGGCGCGGCGGAAACTGCTGGCCCTCGTTCTAATGATAACGCAGTCAAAATTCCTGGAGGTATCATCTGTTTCTATATTCGATATAATGTACCCTACCTGACGACTCTTCAGATTCGGACATCAAACTTGGTGCCTTCTATGACCCTCGTGTTCTGGAAGACTATGGCGGTCCTTATTTCAATCATGTCAATGCTAAACTTGCACAGCTCGACATCCGCGATGCAAACAACCAGCTCATTCCGCCGTGGAAACAGTACGCTGCTCTTCGTCCTGGATCTATAGTCCTTGCCTCGGTCACAATGCATATCTATTCTTTCGGCCAACGCAAGGTGATCTAATGTTTCTTTCCGTTATATTCTCTAATCTCTGTCTTTTGCAGGTCTTCCAGCTCAGCGCACAAACCATCAAAGTTCTCGACGAGTCTGACCACCCCGTAGCAACCAGAATCAGACCTGTTCCCCGCAATTTGGTTGATACACCGGCCTATCCTGCAGCTGCCGCAGGTCCTTCCACTCCTAAGAAATCGGGTGGAGGTGGAGTCGGGTTTAGCAAGTACGGCTTTCTCCCTCGACTGCAGTAGCACTCTTTGAAACATGTTCCTCAGTTTCGTGGTTACCCCAAGGTCGTCTCCTGCTAAAGTCGCAGCGGCCAATCCTTCCGCGAATGAGACTGTACCGGGCGGAGCGAATGGAGAGATGCAGGAAAAGAAAAAACAGCGCACAGGACCAAAGGGTCGCAAGTAGATTTCATTCTTCCTCCTTACTTCAACAATAAAACCCCTCCTCATATGATACTTTATGCTGTCCCACTTCCTAGACACACACGCCTACTTTTTCTCATACACGTATCAACATTTTGGCCTCTTTGCCTCGCATTTACACGTGCTTATTCCCCTCCCCCCCAAAAAAAAATATTGACGTGGTGTGCGAGTTTTGGCTTGTCTGAGTCTTGGAAGATTTCGCGAACAATGTGACTTGCCTGAGAAAGAAAATATGTTCTCAGTAAGCACTTCGGGTGTTTCCGCACGGTACAACGATCGTGCTACAGTCCCGAACGAGGTTATCTAGATCGATGATTTACGGCAGTTACTCAATTTGCCACTCACTTTGTTTCGCTTCCTACTGGCACCCGGGATCGCGAAGAGCTAGGCCCTCGGTCACGTACCAGGTGGTCCGTTAGTGCTGCGGCCCACTGACTCGGACTCCACAGTTGACTAAGGACCCAATGCCGGACAGATGTTGCAATTGTGCAACGTCCAAAATTCTTCTATTAACACCCTTCTTGTTCAGCGAACGCGAAGTTATTCTGTCTGTGAGACTCTGAGATTTGAAATCCTCCGTGTATTCCAACTCACACTCCGGATCTGTAGATGGCTGCTGTTGCCATTCCTGACCTTGTCCCTGAGACGGATACAGAGGCCAGCGAATTGAATTACATCTTACGCTTCTGTCAGACTCCGGTGAGCTTTCACGCCTCCATACCTGGCCCAACTCAACTTTTGCATCGCAGCGGTTTCCAACCTTCAAGTACGGATTCTTCTATGGCACTCGGTGTCGTTCTAGAAAAGTTGTTGCAGTCCCTGTCGATCTTGGGATTGACCGGCTTAACTCAGTGAACGACTTGGTCACTGAATGCTGGGTTCCTTCAACACAGGCCCCTAATATCCGCGACATGAGCCTCGGAAGACTCAGGATTGACCACTTCCCATATGCATCCGATTTCAAACTCGATTACTCGTACACGGTCTTCTATGTCCCCCAGACATCTGTACCTGCGCACATTCCGGTTAACCGATGCCCAGCTATCGAACGGGCACAGATTCCCTGGTATGGAAACATCCTCGTTGTCCGCCATGGTCACCGAAACCCAGTTATCAACGTTGATCCCATGGATGCGCGTCTGGTCGATTTGATCATTGCAAGGTGAGCTTGTTTGTGACGCTGTATTCACAATAATTCTAATGTAACATACGTCAAAGCTTCATTGCTGGCGACATAATGCATTGAATTCTTCTGTAATGTAGCTAGAAGATGGTTCTACAATTCTTCCGCTTCTTCTGGTTGCTGGATCCTTTGTCCTATCTTACTCAATGATAACACTAGACGAAGAGGAACCACAATTTCATTAGCCCGGAACCGTTGCAAGTCCCTGTTTCACTTGCAACCGACACTACTCCGACACCGAAGGTATGGAAGCGAATTTGGGTTCCCACACCCATGAGGTCCTTCCTTGTATCGCCGTAACGCAACACCTCGGCACTCACTCACTGCAGATCTCTCGGTGTATAACCCAAAGGAATTGGAATTGCCGGCATCATAATGGATCTGGTCGGCTACCCGATGAATCTGTGTTGTCAAGACGCACAAGTCTCCGCCTTGGAGGTAAGGAAGAACCTTGAATTGAATTCAGCTCAACAATAATTGTGTCAGTAGCAAGGGACGATCATTTTCACCTTGACTCGGGGAACATTTTTCATGAGTGAAATTCTTTTTTCCTCGGATGCAGCCGAACGTGCACTGAACGAGTACACTTATTTATTGTCAAGCCAAACCCGACCGGACCACCATACACCCCTTCGCGAAACCTCCATTTCTACTCCAGACCTCCGGCGACCGTCTTCTGGATCGTATTGTAGGCGCTCCCAACCCCTGCCCCCCGTTAAATTTAACATCGAGTAAGTCGTCGTCTTTCATCCTTAAAATATAATGATTCATTCGTGCTGCAGTCGCCATGGCTAAAGGCCACACATCCAAGAAACTCAAAACGCAGCGTAAAAACAAGCGTTCTCGCTTGGACCGCCAGTACAACTTGTGATCCGCTGCTGCACACGTCCAGACCGCCGCCTTCATATCATGCCATGAGCTTATTCTCTATCATCTCCTGGAGGCTTGCACGCTGAGCCCTAGCAGTAAGATATAGCCTAAAAGCCCTGGATGTAGCCATAGAATATTAGGCAAAACACCTGGACCTAGCCAGGGCCTGGCTACAGCCAGAAAAGAGCATTCAGTGATGATTTCAGTAATAACTGACAAAATGAATTGCAGCTGCCTGGATTGAACCCAGACCACCTTAAATAGCATGATTACAAAAGACACATCAGAAAGAGACCCTTTAACCACTACACTAGATAGCTGTTCTAAACCACTTGGTGGCCCTGGCTAGGGTAAGGTACCCTTACCCTACCCAGGGCTGCTTATACCCAGATCTAGAGCAGGCAAGCTGCTCTAGATCTTCGAAATTGTATGTTTAAAGCTTATTATGTGTGTTTGTTGTGTTTCTAACCCTAACCCTAACCAAACCTAACCACCAAACCCCTTACCCTAACAACAAAATTCAATATACCTAGGAGCTAACCTCTAACCTCTAACCTCTAACCCTAACCTACTAACACTAACCTCTAACCTCTAACCTCTAACACTAACCTACTAACACTAACCAGGCCCCTAAGGTGGGGCCAGAAGGTATGAAACATCTCTATTGTGAATTATCAGAGCTATGATATGGCCCTATGAATTTCATTCTCTTTCATTCCTTCTTAGCTCAGTTGGTTAGAGTGTTACTTAGGCTGTCAATGCTTATGTAACCCTAAGGCTTTTGGCTCAATCCCTGCTTCGGCCACTTTCTTATTTTAAGTAAATTTGGCAGGGAAAAAAAGCTAGCCAGGGGGCTGGTAAACTCCATGTCTTTAGACAACGGGTTTGCTGGCTGTGTCCAGGTCATTAGGCAAAAACCTACAGCTACAGGTGTGCACGCTGTCCACCGTGATAGCGTTGAGTCATACTTCTCAGCTCCTTCGGTCTCTGGTCAAAACACTTTATCGAATTCGCCTTGTCCGTTTGATCAGTCTCTTTGTTGGTCATGAGAATGTGACTGAATTTTTCCACATCCTGGAGGTCACGGACTCTGCTATCGGTGGTTCCTCCCTCCCGCTCATTCTCGCCCCACCAATCGACGATATCGACGACTGGATACCAAATAATCTCAACATCTTCGTTCCCGTCGACCAGCCGGATGTTTGGGGTGAATTCTTCGCCCGGATCCATCTTCATCCCAACCACTCTCAGCCTCGAATTGCACGACCGTACCGCACTGTAACTAAGTCGCATGTCTAGTATGCCTCTAGACTGAAGGTGTGTCTAAGTCGTATGCCTTCTAAACATCACTGATCATGATTTCAGAACAAGCCTATCATGATCACAGAAAGCATAGACAAATGTGTGATCACGCCTGCGACAGCTGCCGCTACTACCATAGGTAAGCTTAACCTTTCATTCCGAGCCGACTTGAACTCAAGTGGAGTAGGAATGTGTGTTGCTACTTGCTCTACTATATGTGTTTTGTATCCCGACTTGGTCGACAAGCGCCGTGCGTTAGAGAGCTGGTACGTGCCCACCATCAAGTCTTGCATTGACCTCGAGACGCGCGGATATCGTCGGTCAATCTCAACTATGGGCTGGAGCAAGTCTTGCGGATGGAATTGTCCTGCCGTATGGAGGCGGATTCAGGGACTGCGAGGAGTAGGTATATTTTGCTGGGGTGGTTACAACGCGGAAATGAAGGACGGTGGCTCCGTCGGTGTTCCTTATCCTGATGTCTCCATGAAATGGCGACTGGGTGACACCTGCTCAAACGTACACTGCCCCTGGTTCAAGTACCAAGAAGTATGTACTCTTTTCTGTTCTCTTTTTGTTAGTGTATTAACACGTCCCACATTTAGGTCTCCGGCGCAGTCCGATTTTGAACTCGGACCTTACTACGTACAGGGCTTGACCGCACATGGTTGGAGCTGCATAAAGGGCACACAGCACACGTACCTCTGTAGTTTTCTTTAATGCATCGAGTTTCTCTTGGACTGTATCATGGCCAAAGCCCGGGCTTAACCCAATAAACATGCACTGCATTCAGGCAGCCCCGCGGCAGATCGCGTCGGAGTTACGTTGTCATACGACAGAGGGGCCTCGGCACCGTCTACCGCCATCACTCGGCATAGTTCCGTCGTTAGCGACGTGAGTCGGCAGGGCCCGTTTACCTGTGCCGCCGAGCCGTCTGAAGTCTCCGACTCTGAACGAAGAACACATTTAAGAACGTTGGTGAGAGTCCTATTAGTTCCCTCGAATATTCCTGGGTTGATTCAGCAGGGGATACCAGAGTGGGAGTCCCGAGATTGTGTTTGTTCGAATGGTTGTTCTGATGGATCTGCAAAACTGGTGTGCATTTGTATGGAAAAGCAATATTTGAGCCAGGAACACATTTCTGTATGTCGATAGGGATCCTATCAGTTTCCCCGAATATTCGCGGGTCGATGCAACAGGGGGTACCAGAAGGGGAGTCCCCGAGATTCTGCTTGCAAAACTCAGAAGATTATTTGAATCAGTCCCAGTTAGTGGGCTCTGCCGCGAAGCGCGCTACAGTTGTTATTATTGATTTTTGTGAAGAGAGTTGTGGGCAAGTGATCGGAGACTCGAGTGCTTCCACGTCCGAAAATCTCCGAACATCAAGGGGTAGCCCGAACACAAAGCAGAAATGACTAAGGCCAGAAAATTGAACTTGGAGAATCTCTTCGGTTCCAAGGGATGGAACAGGCTCACACATGGAATTCAAGCGGGTAAGGAGTTGAAGAACATATCTCTGTGCTCTGATTTGCATTTTTTTTTGTCTTGCCCATTTTCTTTCAATTTTATTTTCACGATGACCCATGTTACCTGACTAAATTTTTATTTGTACCCCTAACCCCCTAACCCCCCCCCCCCCCTAACCATAACCCCCCTAACCCTAACCCTGCAGATTCCAGAAGTATGAAGGACGTGGGAAGTGTTCAACAGGCTGTGCATAGGATACCATCATTCCACTACTTTGCTTCTTTGCACTCACCAATGTGGCAGGGAATTCTCTCCGACATCCCAGAATCAGCAACATCGGCCAACGTAGACGAGGCCGGCACGAAATCTTTCTCCAATAATGATAGGTCCAAACAGTTATATAGATTCCGTCGATGGTAGCTAACTTGCCGCAGGCTGATCAACATACTTCAGATGTGCTTTCACGAGCTCATTGCCAAGCAGGAGGAGCAAACAGAAAAATATTTCATCCATTTTCACTGTTAAATTCATCTGAGCAGGATTCCCCAGGATTCAGAAGGCCGTTGATGCGCTCAAACCGCAAAGACCGGTAACAGATAAAAAGACGGTGTTCTGGACTGTGTATACGAAGCTTGCCGATGAGCACGACAGAGAGTTTGAGCAGAAGTATGGCACTAACCTTGACACAACCCTCATTTTCGTGTGTACATGCCACTTCGTTCGAATTCGTATATCTTATTCTTGAATTTCAGGCTGGTCTTTTCGTTAGCTCCGCGTTTATAATCCAGATAGAACCACAAATTATGGCGCCCCCAAGCCCTCCAACAATCATGGTTGTGGCCGAAAGCATGCTCTACATCAGCTTGTTCACCATTCTGCTTGCGGCGCTGCTGGCCGTCCTCGGCAAACAGTGGATCATGTACTATCAGGCAGCTGGCAGCAGAGGGACTCTCGAGCAGCGTGGGTTGGAGCGCCAACGGAAACTGGATGGCCTATGCAAATGGAACTTCGATGTAGTGCTGCAAATGTTCCCCATCCTTCTCCAACTCTCGGACTCGTGTTATTCTCCACGGCCCTAACTATTTATCTGTGGACCATCCATCGCTCCGTCACAATCATCGTCTGGGCACTCACATTATTTGGATTTGGCCTACACATATTGTTTCTGGGCTCTGCCATCATGTCCCCTGATTCTGTTATATCCGTGCATTATCGGACCGGCCGGCCCGGCCGGCCCGGTCTGGCAATTCCCGAGAAGGGTTTTCACGCTATGAAGGTCTACTGAGCGTTTCCCTTCTAAGCACGGTTGACTTCTCGGGCTGACGGACTTATATTACACCGAGGTTTTATTGTCTGGTCCGTCTTCTTCTTCGGGCTTCTTTACCAAGCCCGAGGTCCGCTATTGTTTAGCCTTACTAAGTCACCTTAGCATCTTATTGTTATACATTTCTTACTTACCAATATCTCGCACGCTATTGTATTCCAGAGACAATAGCGTACTTAGTTTAAAAGCTAGTTAGTTATGTTTTGTACTTCAGTTTGATTATTGATTGTTTCTTCGCTATCTCGGCGTTGGTCGAGCCTCTGCCCTCATTCTCTATTCGAACTTCAACTCCAAACTCCAAACTCCGAACTCCGTGACTCCGGACTTTAGTCTTGTGCGGAATTGCGGACCCGAATAGTCGCTCACTCTATTCTTTGTAGTGATGCGAGAAACTGCGAACTCCGAGGTCGGACTTCATCGACCTTGGCCTGACTCGACATATAACAGTATAATCAAACTCACCTATTCGGTTCGCCATGTCTGGATCATACTTCAATCCCAATCTCTTCACACCGGCAATACCGTCCCTAACCCTTTAATTCCGACACACCAACACCGAGAACGTCGGGAATCCCGACTTTTTTCTAACATTCCTACACTTGGTCAAACTCCGGTTCAACCACCTACTTTTGGCCAATCTTCAGAACAACCTCCATCTCCTATTGTCTTTCATCCCATACCTCGTCTTCGTTCGGCATCGGTCCCAAATACCGCCCCAGTTCCGCTTCTCTGTCGGGGTGCAACTCCGGTGACTCCATCCCCAATCGGAATCCCTCCGGCTCAGATGCGAGTGCCCTCTGTGGCCTCTATTCAGGAGGTAGATACCGAGGAGGCTCCAGCCCCGGAGCCCGAGGCAAAGAACCCCGAGCGCCCTCCGACTCGGAACACCGAACCCGAGGAACCTGTGGGAGGTGCCCCCGATGGGGGTGACGACGGGGATGATGATGGTCCTGGTGGGCCCGGAGGTGGTGGACCTGTCCCTCAGCGTCGGCCTCGGACTCCGGACGATGCCGAGATCGGTGCTCGGATTTTCAGCGGACTCAATGATCTTACTACCGTCCTTCGGTCGCTTTCGGGAGCTAATTCGGGTCCCGTTCGGAGTTCCCGATCCAATCTCCGAAACCCCGAGCCTTTCGACGGCTCGGACCCCTCCAAACTTCCTTTATTCCTCTCGCAATGCGGACTTCACTTCGCCGAGCGGGTTCAGGACTTCCCTACGGACGACGACCGCATCATCTTTGTCCTTTCGTACTTGAAAGGGGCAGCGGCCGCTTGGTTCCAACCTGCTATGTTTGCCACGGACAGTACTGTCCCCAACTGGGACGGCAACTTTTCACTCTTCATTCAGGAGTTGATGTCGGTCTTCGGACCGCATGACCCTGTCGGAGATGCCGAAAGCAAACTCCGAACGCTTCGGATGAAGCCCTCGGACCCGATCTCGACCTACATCGTCGAATTCAACACCCAAGCAGCCATGACTCGCTGGGGTGAAGCGGCACTTCGGTCCCAATTCTACGAAGGATTGCCTAGTCGGATCAAGAACCAGCTCGCGGTGCTTGACCCTCTGACAAATCTCGTCGGACTTCGGACTTTGGCACAGCGCATTGATCAGCGCTATTGGAAGCAGGAGTCGGAGAAGAAGCGTGAAGGCAACACCGACTCAACCCCGAACACCGCGTCTCGGTCTTCGGGTCACGGTGGTGGCGGCGGTGGAAAGAAACCACAACAAACTCCGAAATCCACCAACAATCCTTCCTCGGCATCCGCCTCGTCGACCGGAGCAGCCTCGGGGTCCGCAACCCCGAGAACTCCAAAGCCCTACGCCGACAAGTTAGGCAAGAACGGCAAAATTACGGACACCGAGCGCGCTCGGCGTTTGAAGGAAGGGTTGTGCATGTATTGTGGTGGGAAGGGACATCAGGCTGCGGATTGTAAGAAGAGGACTACGCCTTCGCAGGGTCGGGCATCCGCCACGACTCCGAACTCCGAGGCCACTCCGTCCACTGAGTGAAAAAAATGACCAGCAACTCCGAAACTCCAGCACCCGTTCGGAGTTGCGTTGACTCGCTCGGAGTGCCCACGGAAGAAGTCTATCTCAACGCGTCCTCTCTTTTACCTAATGCCTTATACCTCGATCTCTATGCTACTATTTTATCGGACTCACTCGCCTCGGGACTCGACACCATTTTACGGACACTTATCGACTCGGGGTCGTCACATTGCTTTATTTCTTCAGACATTGTAATGAAGAACGTCCGATCCGGTTGCGATACCTCGATGGCTCGTCCTCTATTATCAAAAAGCAGATCACTCTGTCAATCCGATTTCCAACCGGTGAAGCCCATTTAATGGAATTCTACGTCACCCATCTTGATTCACCTTCTGAACTGGTTCTTGGATACAACTGGCTCCGCTGCTTCAATCCGTTGATTGACTGGTCGGCAGCTAGTATCTCTTTCCGTTCCACTCCGCTTGGTCCATCTGTGTCGACACCACAGGACACTAGTCCTGCCTCAGTTCTGCCGGACTCCGAGTTGTTGAACAACTCCGAGCCGACTCCGACGACTGGCTTACCAGCGTTCGGAGTTGTACCAGAAACCCCGACGATGTCTTTACCGGACCCCGGTCCTTCTATGGACTCCTCTTCGGGCTTTACCAGCCCTCCGATTTCCACACCTTGGTTTCACTCGTCTCCGCTGCCGCTTACTCCATGATTATCGGACAAACCAGTACGGTGCAGTATACTCTTCGCGCAACCCCAAAGGCCGAAGATGTCTGCGCTCGGTCCTCGACACTAGCTTCGGACCAGTCAGACTTACCTTCGGAGTACCACGACTTCGCCGACGTGTTCTCGGAGTCCGAAGCGTTCAACCTTCCTCCTCATCGGGAGTTTGACCTCCGAATAGACACTGAGGACGGTGAAGTACCGCCGATCGGACATATTTACTCGTTGTCCGAGTCCGAACTCACGGCCTTGCGTGAGTTCATTGACAAGAACCTGAAGGCGGGCTTCATTTACCCTTCGAAGTCCAGTCACGGTGCTCCGATACTCTTCGCTAAGAAGAAAGACGGAAGCCTTCGGCTTTGCGTCGATTACCGAGGACTTAACCGCATTACAAAGAAGGATCGCTACCCTCTTCCGCTCATTTCGGACTTACTCGACGCTCCGGGCAAAGCCCGAATCTATACCAAGCTCGATCTCTGACATGCCTACCACCTTTTGCGTATCGCTGAAGGTGATGAGCCGAAGACGGCCTTTCGGACTCGCTACGGCTCTTATGAGTGGCGAGTTGTCCCCGAAGGGCTGACTAATGCACCCGCGGCCTTTCAACGTTTTGTGAATAGTCTCTTTTCGGACTTGCTCAACATCTGCGTGGTCGTCTATCTTGACGATATCCTAATCTACTCCCACAACTCCGATGTGCATACCTCGCATGTCCGAGAAGTCCTTCAGAGATTACGCGCAGCCGGACTTTACTGCAAACTTCCGAAGTGCGAGTTCGGAGTTACGGTTTGTGAATACCTCGGTTACATTCTCTCCCCCGATGGTTTCGCGATGGCCTCGGACAAGGTTGATGCCATTCTTGGCTGGCCGGTCCCTCGGAAGGTTAAAGACATTCAATCCTTCCTCGGCTTTTGCAACTTCTATCGGCGTTTCATCAACGGCTACTCCGACATCACCATTCCCCTTACTCGCTTGACTCGTTCCGGAGTTAAATGGGACTGGTCGGAGTTGGCCCAATCGGCGTTGGAACGCCTCAAGAACGCGTTCTCCGAAGCCCCGATTCTACACCATTGGGTTCCGGGCCGACAAATCATCGTCGAGACCGATGCTTCGGACTACGCTCTAGCTGCCATACTCTCGATCTTCGGAGATGACGGTGAAATCCACCCGGTGGCTTTTCGGAGTCGTTCCTTTAATCCTTCGGAGTTGAACTATGACGTTCACGACAAGGAACTCCTAGCCATCTTTGATGTCTTCAAAACTTGGCATCACTATCTCGAAGGTGCACCACTGACTATCGACGTGGTCACTGACCACAAGAACCTGGAGTACTTCTCTACTTCAAAGGTCTTGACTCGTCGTCAAGTGCGCTGGTCCGAGTACCTTTGCCATTTTAATATGGTCATTCGCTTTCACCCTGGTCGTTTAGGTGGCAAGCCGGACGCATTAACTAGATGATGGGACGTCTACCCTAAAGAGGGGGATAGGGCTTATAGCCAAGTTAACCCTCACAATTTTCGCCCCGTTTTCACTCAGGATCAGTTATCAGCGTCACTCCGAGCCACTTACCTTGAAGAACCAGTCCTTCGGGCTTCGGTCATTATGGACATTGAGCAGCTTCACACCGACATTCTCGCCCATCTCCGAGACGACCCCACGGCGGTCATCGGACTCGGACATGCTGCCTCGGACTCCGGACGTTGGTTTATCGACGGAAAAGGTCTACTCCGACTCGATGAACGCATTTATGTGCCTTTAGTCAATGGAGTTTCGGATGAACTCCGAGTCCGAGTTCTTCAATTTCACCACGACCACGTCCTTTCAGGGCATTTCGGACAGAATCGGACTTTGGAGCTTGTACGTCGGAGTTATACCTGGCCCGAGCTTCGGAGTTTCGTTCGGGGTTTCTGTCTATCCTGTGTCTTGTGCAGATGCAACAAGAAGCCTAGGCACAAACCTTACGGGCTTTTGAAGCCCCTTCCGGTCCCACTTCGGCCTTGGCACTCAATTTCTATGGACTTCATCGAGGAACTACCCTTATCCGGTGGTTTCAACAACATTCTCGTCATTATTGACCGCTCTTCGAAACAAGGCATTTTCATCCCTTGCGCCATTCACATCACATCAGTCGAGCTGGCTCAACTCTTCCTTGTTCATGTCTTTTCAAAACACGGAGTTCCTTCTCACGTCACCTGCGATCGGGGTTCGGAGTTCATTTCGGCGTTCTTTCGGTCTTTAGGCGAGCTGCTTAACATGGAGTTGCACTTCACCTTGGTGTATCACCCCGAGGCCAATGGGCAGACCGAGCGCGCTAACCAGACCTTGGAACAGTACATCCGAATGTACACTTCTTACCAGCACGATGACTGGGACCGCCTATTACCCTTGGCGGAGTTCGCTTACAACAACTCTCCGAACGCATCTACCGGAGTTTCACCCTTCTTCGCGAACAAGGGCTACCATCCTTCTATAACCATTCATTCGGAGCGCGACGTGGCTAACACTTACGCTAAAGACATGGCCGTAGACCTACAAAGTCTTCACGAGTTCCTCCGAGAGCAAATCACTTCCGCTCAACTCCGATACAAGGAATCGGCCGATCGGCATCGCAACCCTGGTCCGACCTTCAACATCAGAGACTCGGCCTACGTCTTGGCGAAGCATATCCGAACCACCCGTCCAACTCCGAAATTCTCCGAGCAGTACCTCGGACCTTACGAAGTCATCGCCAAACCCAGCTCTATGTCCTATACACTTCGGCTTCCGAAGGAGCTTCGGAGTATCCATCCGGTCTTTCACGTCTCTCAGCTTGAGACTCACCTTCCTAATCCTTATCCTTCTCGGGCCCCCGAGCCTCCGGCGGCTGTTGAAGTCGTTGATGGTGAGGAGCACTTTGAAGTTAAGGACATCGTGGACTCCAAGCTAGATCGGAGGTTCCAAGTCAAACTCCGATACAAGCTGGAATGGCTCGGATACGAGAACACCGATGAGCAGTATACATGGGTCGGAGCTGACGATGTTCACGCACCAGAACTTGTCGATAGCTTCCACCTCCGATACCCCGACAAGCCGGGTCCGAACTACTAACCTTCGGACATCGGACATTCGGACTTCCACTCACATCGGCCTTCTCATCGGACATCGGACATCGGATATCGGACACGACTTCGCATTACAACCAAGAAAATTATTCTAATTACAACCCCCGAGGCTTACTATCTACAAGTCCTCTAGGGGAATTCCGCCCCACTCCGAACCTTCCTCTTGTTCTTCCTCCTCCTCCTCTTCGGACTCCGACTTCACTGCTGTTCCCTTGCCTTTCTCCGTGGACGTCAACCCCGACCCCGAGGCACCGGGGGTCGACCCCGAGGCCTCGGTCTGCCCCACCGTACTCTCCTTCTCCTTCCGCTTGCCCTCGGCCACCGACCCCGAGACCTCCGAAACATCCACATCCATCGGCTCGGGCTTGATCTTCGGATCCCGATACCGAACCCCGTCCTCAATCACATCATCCCCGAACCCATACCAAATCGTGTCTTGATCGGGATCGAGGTCGGGGTCGTCGAGCCGAGTAATCTCGGACAGTTCGGGGGACGGGGAGACGGGAACTCGGAACATCGGCAGTGGGTACAGCGTAAAGTCCTCGTCGGCGGACTTGATCCACTCCTCGATCCGAAGGATGGCGTGATTGAGCTGAAGGCGGCTCAGGTGGTTGCGGCGGTGTTGGGCGCGGATCAGACGGTAGCGCTCGTTGACCGTCTTGATCACCAGCTTCAGCTGGGCGATCTCGAACCAGCAAGGGCACGAGAGGCCACAGACGTGACGCTGGAAACGGTAACGCTTCGGGGCGGGAGAACGGGACTGCGACCTCGGACTCCGAGACGGCTGGCGGAATGGCGTCGCGGGCTGTATGATGTGCGGGACGACCGGCGGCCTCGTCCTCGAGGGCCCCGCAACCGCGACTGCGGTGGGCGCCGCACTCGGCTTCGAAGGGCCAGCCGTGCCGGTAGCGATGGCGGTCGGGGTTCAGGGGTCGGAGTCGGGGGCGCGCGTCGGCCACTCGCACCTCACCTTCGACTGCTGACAGTTGATGCAGCCATGGGATTTTCCGATTTTCTTCAAACAGGTGCGGCCGGTCCGGCGGGAGCGTTCGCAAGCTGTCGGTGTTGTCAGTGGCGACGCCGATGGTGGCCGACGTCGGACTCATGGTAGCGAGGTGCGACGGTGTTGGACATGGTGGTGGTACGAGTTAAGGGGGATTTTAAACTCCAACACCGAACTGCCCCTTCTTATATGTCTTTCTTTTGACACTCCCGCGGCACCGGACTTATCGGCCTATCGGACTTCGGACATCGGCTTTGGCTATTCTCGGTCTTCGGTTATTTCGGCTACCGGTATCCTCCGAGCGGACTACGCCGAACGAACTCTGAAGACTCTTGAGGGTAAGAGTCTTAAGAGGGGGATACTGTTATATCCGTGCATTATCGGACCAGCCGGACCAGCCGGCCCGGTCTGGCAATTCCCGAGAAGGGTTTTCACGCTATGAAGGTCTACTGAGCGTTTCCCTTCTAAGCACGGTTGACTTCTCGGGCTGACGGACTTATATTACACCGAGGTTTTATTGTCTGGTCCGTCTTCTTCTTCGGGCTTCTTTACCAAGCCCGAGGTCCGCTATTGTTTAGCCTTACTAAGTCACCTTAGCATCTTATTGTTATACATTTCTTACTTACCAATATCTCGCACGCTATTGTATTCCAGAGACAATAGCGTACTTAGTTTAAAAGCTAGTTAGTTATGTTTTGTACTTCAGTTTGATTATTGATTGTTTCTTCGCTATCTCGGCGTTGGTCGAGCCTCTGCCCTCATTCTCTATTCGGACTTCAACTCCAAACTCCAAACTCCGTGACTCCGGACTTTAGTCTTGTGCGGAATTGCGGACCCGAATAGTCGCTCACTCTATTCTTTGTAGTGTTGCGAGAAACCGCGAACTCCGAGGTCGGACTTCATCGACCTTGGCCTGACTCGACATATAACAGATTCTCCGTTCCAGACACCACTGGCACCTTTCATGATCCAGCTGTTTTCGGCTAGCACGGAGACTCTCAAAACTGTCTTTGTCGCAGTTTCGAGAATTGCTCGGCCTGTTTGGCGTATCCTGGATCCCATCATCATCCAACTCTATAATTTTACTCAATACATTTGGGCCTGCATTCGCTCCAGGCCCCCGCACAAGCTTCCTCGGTTTAGATCATCCGGTTCGCCATGGGCAGACCGAGCGGCCATATCATCACATTCCTACCCCAATCACCATCATCAGGGAAAACCTCCCCAGGAATTTTTATCGAAAATTTCTTCTGCCTCAAAATTTTTGGAAATTTTCAACAATTTTTACTAAGTTTGGGCAACAATTGCAGAATGGTTCGACATTTGCAAACCCTCAAATATTCTTTGCACATTTTTGTGATTTTTTTTTTGAGTTTCCACAGTTTTTCGGCCTCAGCTGAAACTACTCCAAGTCCTGTCGCCCCACGAGAAAATTTTCAAACTTCACTTGATCTCCCTTTTGCTCCAAAGATATGCTAAGTTGCAGTATACCTTGGAGTTCCCATATTTTCGGCTGCGGCACATGCCAGTATGATAGACAAGATTAGAAATTATCCAGCTCAGCGTTCAATGGAGGTCCGAGATGAGTTAACGTCAAACGAGGCTGGCCCTAATCTCGGGCCGCTTCACGAAAGATTGCCGATGCAGCACGTGGACGGAAACGATGGTTCGTTTTGATGGTTGCCAAACAACGTAGTGCGTCTTCTCTCTTCCCTTCTCCCACCATCCCCCACCCAACCAGCAACCCCACTGCTCGCGGCAGTCATGGGTCGTACGGACCACTTTGACTACCACAGTTCTTGAGGTCCTCTTTGGCTTGTCCGACCTGCTCCTCACTGCCATCCGGCGCTGTCAAGACCGCAGTGCTGTGCCTTTCTGCCTTTTTCTCGACGAGTGCATTGGGTGCAGGTCTGTGTGTCTCCCTCTCATTTAACTTCATGGATTCATGAGTTTTAGTGCAGGCCCTCATCGACCACAGTGCTTTCACGGATCATCGCAATCGTGGCTAAGGTGCGTCGAGGTCCATTTTTTCCCGCCGCTTCTCTTCTCTTCACTCATGACTAATATTTGTAGTTGCCCCCGGTCTTCTGCGGTCTTCTATCTTTGCCGCACTATTTAAGGTACATAATGTGCAGTTGTAGCTGGCCAAAGGCTCACTGCCTTCCTCGTCTATTCGCAGAATGTACGGCATTTGTTGGCACCACCGCCCACTCCTCCTGTGCGTCCCGTTCCTTTTCAGGTGTCCTCACTTATCCTCTGACCCGACTTTTGTGTCGGAACCACCGTGAGGGGTCGTTGTCCCAATTGTTTGCATCGCTGGGCTTCGTACACATTTTATCAATGTATGTTCCCTCAATTCATTGGTTCTGATGCCCACTGATTGTATTGTCCGCTCCAGCCCTACCGCTGCTGCCATCCTCGCTGCCATCATGACAGTCGGGATCCTCACTCCTCCCGGCGTTCCGGCCAGTCATTCTCGGCCGTAGTAGGCTCACTTTACGTTCGTCAAACAGTTTGGCCCACACATGCCTTGCTTACTTCTGCTCAGTGCATCTTCCTCGGCCACGCTTCGGGACAGCAACAGTAGTGTGGCCGTGTGTGACCAGACACGAGCCCGGCTAGTGTCGGGATGTTGGGGTGTGACTATCATTAGTATTACTTGTACAACATGTATATGTAGTCTATGTACCCTTGATTGCAATATTATTCATTTGTAGCCTTTCATCTGCGTACTCTGATGAATGGATTAAGAAAAATGCCGAGAAAGTTTGAGAAAGTTTGAGAAAGTTTTGAGTAAAACTTTCTCAAAATTTGAAATTTTCCTAGGGGGGGAAGATAGTTTTGCTCATTGTTGCTCATCGGAGAAACTAAAGATATTTTCACACATTTTGTCTCAAAATTTCACAAAATTCCTGGGGAGCCTTTCCCTGATGATTTTGTGCCACCTTCGGATGAAGTACCCGCTGTTTTGTGGGTTCTCGAGACATCCACAGATCCTTCAATGATAACTACAGCAGCTGAAGTAGCTGTGGACCTTCAATGGCGCCTTGGTCTAGATCTCACTTCTTCGATGACTCGTCTTGCAGAAACGTTTGATTCATGTTTTGATCTTCAGCATCACGTTCTTCGCGAGGGTATGGCATATCGAGCAATCACTTGCGGCCAGGCATATGGCTCACTTAGGCTCCTTAATCGAGCAGCAGGATACAGGTCAGGGTCTCAAGTCCTAGCGCTTCGTAGACTCTATTGGGATAGGGTTATTCAAAGTTCAAACGGTGATCCTACTCAGCTCGCACAACTATCCACTATAATCTACATTCGACGGGAGTGGTCCCAACCACTCAGTAATTCGGAAATTTTCCAATGGGCCTTGTACATTCCCTCACTCCATCTGCAACCTCGCTGCTCGATCCAGGACACGATTGAACTATTCCTCGACCAATTTCAACCACAAAAAAATACCAACCCTAGATCAACGGGGCTTCACCAATTACCTCTGTTGCATCAACTCTTTTTTTCAAGCCAATGTGTCCCAGCCTAATGGCACAGATGGATAAGAGGTGTGCAGAATGTTACTTGAAATGAATTATATTTTGATTATCATTCTAATCAGCCCCTTTGGACGCGACTTGACTATCCAGGTTCTGAAGGCCCTACAAGGAACTCCAATAGATAATCTCCTGATCACTGGGGTTATACAGACCACAGCACGATTGGGTCGGGGAATATTTGGCCAGCGGCAAGATTGGACACTGGATATCCAGAAAGAGATATACCAGTTTTGCAGTAGTTTTCCTCGGGGACCGGGATGGTTGGACGTAGTGATCTCGGCAACCATGCTGGTTAGAGTGGACGATATCGAAGCGTTGGAATCACTTCCACACATGGGCACTGAAGGGGAATCACAGCAGGTGGACCGGATATATCTGGCACTGGAACATGTTCAAAACATGTGGGAGGCAACCCGGGAAAGCGGGGGTCCCGATGAGTGGGATACAGTTACCACAGCCGTCATCGACGGTCTTTTACGATCATTGGTTGGCACCGGTCCTCTTTCTGAACCACCTCCACCGAAAGCACTCCGAATAATCTTGCGCGCACTCCCTCTTCCAGGAGATATGTCTACCACCGCTTTCCTTATTCTATATAACGCCAGACCATGGTTCGTGCACCCCAGCCTGCAGCCCATACTGCAGGAATATTTGGTCTGGTCCCACCTGGGGTCTATATCCCGAAAAAACAAATCCCACCTTGGATGGCGCTACCTGGAAATGGGTGCAAGCATTGCAAATACGGCAGCTTGGAAGCCTATCATTTACCAAGACCTTCCTACTTGAATCACAGTTTTCTCCCGTGGCAATGTGTGGGAGGGGAAAGCCAATGTACGAGAGAAATTCATCAGTGTCATCCGGACTGTTTGGGTCCCTGATTTCGACGAACACTACAAATTCACGGACATCGCCGAAATGAGCTGGGCCTTGGGCTTCGCAGCGCTGGCCAACGTTTGGGAAACATTTGAATTCACCGTTCCACCCTCCCATGAATTCATTCGATTGGCCCGGTGTACGGTGTCTACAGCACTACAACTCCAGCATGGTCACCGAGATTTTATTTGGCAGAAAGGAGACCCGAAGAGTCTTCCCAGTCCTTGCTGGACCACCTTCTTCTACAGCACTACAACTCCAGCATGGTCACCGAGATTTTATTTGGCAGAAAGGAGACCCGAAGAGTCTTCCCAGTCCTTGCTGGACCACCTTCTCCTCCGAACTTGGCACATCGCTCGCCCAAGCCGCGACAAACGCCAGAAACACGTTTATAGGCTTGGATCTGGTTTCAGAAAATGGCCACCCTTTGAAACGTGTCGCCGAATTTCTAGACACGCTTGATGCCATAATCGGAACCGACCCAGGGAGTGGGGAGGTGGATATTGGAGGTGCGACGAAAACCTACAAGAACTGGAAAGAGCTGAGAAGTTATTTCATGGCGGAATTGGATTCAGTGGAAGAATCCCTGGGCGGCTAGTACAAATGTTTGGTGTATTGTCGTCTACCTCTAATTCAACATTGAAACGCGTCGAAGTGTAGAACGGTTTCTCAGTATGCACGCTTTTGAGTTCATGTTCATGTTCATGGCATCGATCACTTTTAACCAAGTTCAAAATGTGTCGAACCATTTCAAAGGCCGCAAGGCAGCCTGATATTATGGTACTAGTAAGATTTACCAAGTTGCACCGAAGAAAATTCTGGAGGTGAGGAGGAGGGGTGTATTACTGCAGAGGTCCCAATCAGGAACAAGCAGGTACTGTACCGACGTACATGGTGTCCTATGTACGCTACAGACGTCAACGGCCAAGTCGCTGTGGTAGCCTACATACCGTATAAGTACATAGACATCTCACGAGATGACGGATGAAGACGGGCAAAAAGCAGCTATCCTGGGATCCTAAAAACTACGGGAACTACCTGGGAGTCTTATCAAAGATTCCGAGGACATGTCAGATGAGCTTCGTGGAAATCAACTGTGTACCTCATCTTCAATAGCCCCCAGACAGAATCAACCTGTGCTGGCATGGAACTGCTGTCCTGTAATAAGTAGGATGGAGACATTCAATGCTCAGGTTGTGGTTCCCAAGTAATAATAGGCTGGTCATGATCTTGGGATGCGCAGGTACAACAACCATACTTGGGTAGTGCCATATCCGTGGGGTGACGACTGCAATATACAGCAGCACCTGATAGCAAGCAAGATCTGTTGAAGGTGTATGGACATTTGACCAGTTTATGTGAAAAGGACAGCAAGCATTGTTTTGGACGCTTTTTGGCGTAAGGCCTTGCAAGGACATTTATGTGGACTGATAAGAACCAGGTGTTGACGGTCAAGATCCCCCACGCCACAGGATAGGAAGAACCACTGGTGGTAGGCTGAATATCCTCTGGTTGGACTTCCTTGCGCTCATGAAAACATGATTGTTGGTGCACCACTTAAATGGGTAACCATCGCCTGGAATTCGGGAAAGGATCAACATGATCAGGTTGTCATTGACTTGTTCCGCTTTTGGATACGGGATGACTATTGAGATGGGTATAATGTTTGTGTGGAATCTGCGAAAATTCCACAGCATGGGCCTCGAGGAAATAAACCAGCTAGAAACCGAAACAGCATAGAGTCATCACCAAACTTTGCCATATAACTCATTCACGCGTAGATCGTGCAAGGTCAAAAAGGGCCAGAGACTCCTGCTGCATCCATCCACAGCCGTCCGATCTCGGTATATGGAATCAGACAGAATCACAATGTCATTGGTCTTGTCTTTAGATCTAGATTTTAGCGTCCAGCTTCTCGTCCAAGCCCAAATCCAAAAACCAACTCGAGTTCAACTCGTATCATTATCCCGAAGCCAATAAATAAGTACAATTTCAAGAGCCACTATAGATTAAGAGGGATAGAAAGATGTAAGTAAAAGTAACAGATCAACCGTGAGGGATGATCAGTCCCTCGACGGCGAGAAGGGATTAAGTATTAAAAGGGGGGATAGGTAGGGGAACTACTAATATACTATACCACTAAGGACGGCTCACCAGGAGCGCGCGATTATCCCGAGATATGAGAGAGAGAGAGAGAAGAGGGATGATGATGAGAGAGAAACAAAGCAAGGTGAGATGACAGATCGAGCTGAGATGGAAGCCGATAATCGAGGGCTGAGCAAAAGATTCATGCGATGTGTGCGCGCGGCGGGATCCGGATCGGCGCGGCAACGTTCTCCTTCACGCCGCGGATGCCCTTACTCCTGTGACTCGAGCGCCTTGACAATGACACCTTCGCTGTCGGCCGCTGGATCCGTGCAGCGCGCTTGATATTGCTGTGCCGCGAGTCACCGAGAACGGCGGGACTGCTGCTGCTGACGACGGGGGACAAGGGCGCGGACTGCTCAACGATGGTGGGTTGTGAAGCTGACGACGAGACGGAGGCAATGGTGGATAAGGAGCTGCAGAAGCGAGCTCGGGTTGGGATCCACGTGTCGCGCGTCGTGCGCGCTGTGAGCGGCGCGTCCAACGGGAAGGACTCGTCGTCCGAGTCGGAGTTGGAGTAGTTAGATTCTGAATCGCTGTAGGTATGGTAGGCGGCAACGACAGAGTCCACGGTCACGGCGATAGTAGGTGCGCTGACAACGATGGACTTGGCGATGGCGTCGGAGATGGGAGGGGGCGCGGAGACATGGGAGAGAGTAGGCGCAGAGACGGGCATGCAGAGAGACTGAGAGACAGGCAAGCAGATGGCAGACGGAGAGACAGAGGCGGGCTCCAGCTCAGCTGCATAAAGGACCGTACGGAGGGGCGATGGGCCAGGACGAGCACGCGCCGGCAGAGCACCGAAGCCAAAGCGCACAGGCCGCTCATAGATCTCGAGACGAATCATGTGTGCGCGAGGGAGAAGAACCTTCTGCAAAATGGAGCAAAAGAAAAGTCAGTCTCAGATGCAACGTGTGAGAGGAAAGACAGACCTTGGCGATCGCAGGCGACACCGACGCGACAGACTCGGCGGTCTGGGCAATGGTCTAAAACACCCACGAAAATTGAGACAAAAATTTTAGAGGAAAGGGGTCGGGCGTACCGCGCGGAGGTCGAAGCGCGCAATGGCGAGCACGATAGTGGCGGCCTTGGCGGCCTTGGGCTGAAAGGCGGGTTGTTAGCCGAGCGAAGGAGCGTGGAAGGAGAAATGCACGTACGTCGACGACGGGAGCCTTGACTTTGGGCGGGACCGCGACAGTCGAGGGCTGGGTCGCCTTCTGCAAGGTTGGTGTCAGAGTCTGAGCATGTAACGATAAAGGAGATGCGAACCTCGACGTCGGTCGCACGGATCCGGCGCTCGGTGAGCTTGGCGGAGAGGTGCAGCGCAAGAAAGTAGGAAACCGCCACCGCAAGGACAAAGCCGATGAAAACCGCAAGCTCGATGACCTGCTCGTACGAAAAAGCGGGAATGGTGGGAGGAACAAGGGGTAGAGACGGCATAGCAGAGAGAGAGCAGAGAGAGAGCAGGTGGATGAGTGGGTGGTGCGTCGAAACTGCCTTTCCTCCACGGATCCTCTCCAGATTTATAGTCTTCGCGAGCCCCTTCCTGAAAACTCGAAGTGAGACATTTACGTATGAGACATGATCGTCCATTCTGGCGCGTATGAGACCGGCTCGAGCGTGCATCCGCGGTGCATCCGCGCGGATAGCGAGAGACCGTCTCGGGCAATCGCACCCCTGCAAAAAGCGGGCACGTGGCGCCGCGGACAAACTTTGCGCAACAACTTCAACCAAACACTCGGCCACTCTTTCCTCGTCTTCGACCACCATGCCCATGATGCCTACCTCTCGTTACCTCTCCCTATGCCCAAACTCTCGCTTTCAACTCGCTCCACTGCGCCGGCGCCTGGAAACGCCATCAGAACGGGTGGCAACGCCCTCTTCCGAGTCCATACGTCAATATTGAAGCTTGCCACCTCGTGCTCTTCATGCTCACACCTTAGTATATATGGCGGGATGATATATCACTCTCTTGTAGTAGCGGAAAAGTGGTGATGTATAAAAACCGCTCAGTTACAAGAGCATCTGATATATCACGTCAGGAGACACAACCCAATTTCTTTGGCGGCGATCAGTGTATGATTTTCGGTTGTCGTCGCTATGCCGCACGACGAGCACGATGATCCCAAGATTATCCGCATTTGGAACATGTCGATCAAATGTGCTCGGCGTCGTCCACGACGATGGCGGCAAAACTTAAGTTAAAAATCACGGAAAAAATGCAGTATCTGGGGGGAGTACATACAATGCAGTTCGTACAATATGGGAAGTACAGCTAGGTAAAAAAGTGTATAAAACGGCAATTACCGCCGAAAACCGCATTTTGCCGTTTTGGATCCCGCTCGCGGCGTAGCTACCGATACAGGCACACTACAAAGCGGAGACGTGAAGTACATCCAGAAAAAGACAGTAGGCGGTGGCGGCAGTGCAGCTGGCAGTAGCGGGGCTGCTTTGTGCCGATTGAGCCTGCGAGAGCCGGGGATTTTGACAGCGCCGCCACAACTTCACGCACGCCCAGCGCTCCTTCACAGCGGCGAGAGGAGGACAGGCGAGAGCGGCCGCTGGCCCGCTCCGCCCCAGCGCTTCCAGCGACGACACCCGCCGCGGGACAGGGCCGTGGATCCCACGTAGACGGCTCCCTCCGCCGGTGGAGCACCCACAACCTACGTGGGCACTGTCGTCCTGACGATGCGACGGCGTCGCTGTGGCCACAACGTTTTCCATGGCGGGCATGGGAGGAGCGATCTACAGCCGTCACGGCGGCGGGGGCGGACCGGTACAGGCGTGGCGCAGGGATGATGCCGAGCACGATGCGAGTGACAGTGAGCCAGTCGGGATCAGTGCATGGCTGCAACAGTGGATCGCGGGGGCCATCCAGTGGTGGGATATGCGGTGTTGTATGTTCCGCATTAGAGCTTGACTGGGCCAGAATGCGTGAGCACGCTGCATGCGGGTCTGCATGTAGTAAACACACCGGATATTGTTGAGATAACCAGTCCTCCTAACAACTTCACTTTGCTCGGGTCACAGACCGCGTCTGCCCATTCAGGGGGGATCGGAAACGGGATTGAAAGGACTGGGATGACATCGAGACCATATGGAATGCATCCAGAAGTAAACGGCCGGTTCGACCAGGGCGAGAGAGTTAAGGTGAGAGAGCAATACAGCAGACAAAAAGGTCTGCAGCACAAAATCAGCCCGATGGAACGGGATGTGGTGTTAGTTGACGCACCATGGGAGAACCTAGAGCATGACTGAGGGCTCGGATTGTGAAAATAGGCCTTGGAAGGCACGCCCGTCGACAATGTGGTGGTGAGAAGAGAGAGTGAGATGATGAGTCACGGAAATGACGCGATCATCACGGCCAAGAACGCACACAAAGTTTGTCTTCGTTCAAGACTTGAAGGCCATTGGGAAAAAATCTGAATACACAGAAGTCTTCAGGTTTCAAGCCCAAACTCGTTGATATCAAAAATGTAGAAAATACGTTAAAAAACTCGACACCACTTGAGACCGAAGAAACCCGAAGGGGCACGCACGCTGGAAACGATGTCGGCGACGACCAGAATTTGCTCATTTTCCTGTTCTAACATTATCAACGAGGTCAGAGAAGCCAACCGAAGTCAAAAATGTTATTTTCAAGGAAACGGGAGGTTGGAATAAGAAGTTGCATCAGAAGTGTCGGAATCCAAGCGTAAACCTAGTACAGCAGTGACCCAGTGTTCAACTTGGTTTCTTCGTCTAAAATGAAAATTCCAAATAGTGATCGGAAAACATCAAAAACAGTCCAGGGGGTATTATAATGTAAGTCCTTCTCGTTCACGGGGATCTGGGAGCTCTGGAACGCTTGAGCATGGCAGATTTACACAAACACCGAAAACACTAATATCTGCAATTTGGTGGATTGTGTCAATCTCGAACCATCAGGGACCGTAAAACATATCCATTCAGCTACCAATGCACTCTTATTACATAGAAAAATAACAGGAGCCATTAAAACGGAGTAGTGAATGAAAAGGATGTGTTTTATGCTCGGACATAGAAACGTAACCACTGACATATCCTCACGAACGCAGTACACAGAGTGGGTAGAGAAGTGAGTAGTGGGAACCTAAGGACACCCAGCAAACCAATAGAGCATCAGAGAGCAGGGAGGGCGGGAGTAGTGGCCGGCGGGCGGGGTAAACACGATAATAGCAGCGGCAGCGAATGCGTAACCGCAGCACGAGCCGAGCACAAGAGGAGAGTTAGCACGCTAGGGAAAGATTTCATCGCTCCAGAGTCCAGTTATAAGCGCAGGGGTGCCCGAGGTGAAGCGCAGCAGTGCCTACCGCTACGAGTCCAGCAGTGGGTGGTGCGATCGGCAGGGAAAGGCGGGACGAGATGCGAGTGAGGGAGCCCAAGCACAGTAACGAAAGATACAGGTATGAATTGAAACGGGAAGTGGGGTGCACACAAATCCCGTGGTCGACAAAAACACCGGCTGATGTGGAAAGCCGCGGCGGTAGCGAGGCGGGCCCGGGAGGAGCGATGCTCGAGGAGGCCGCAGTATGAAATACATAGAGGGGTAGGGTGGGCCACCGAAAGCGGAACGGAGGGAATGGCGTGAGAAACAGGCGGCGGGAATTCCACCACAAGCTAAGGGCGGAAGAGCGTCTGAACAACGCCGAAAGGTCAGGGACAAAGGGGGAATGGATTGTATGTGTGTAGCGCACTGAAAAATGCGCCAAACCGAGGCCAGGAGCAGCGCACCCGGCGCCTGTAAAGCCATGATGCCGCAACATCGACTGTGGGCGAAGGGGGCATGCAACAGGCGCGAGAAGGCGGGAGGATATATTTCTGAGGGGTTGGAAGAGTGGCCCGAGGATACAGAGCAGCTGCAAGAAGGGACCAGCTTTTATGCGGCAGGGCAGCCGGAGCAGTGTGTACGCAGGCGAATTGGGGTCGGTTTAAGGACGGTTGAAGCAGAGGAACCAGCCTAGGGTGATTCACTGTATTCACATCCAGCGATTCGGCGCAGAGAGGGATCCAGGAAGGCCGCCAGAGGCAGGGCCAGCGGGAGCGGAGGAAGGGGAAGCATGAGGGTGTAGAGCAGCAAGTGTAAACATGTCGCCCTATTTGGGTTGACGGATCACGCTCGTGCACGGACCAGCGCAAGGCGGTGGGCGTGCCAGCGATGGGCGCGCAAAAGCGCGGGGCGGCGCAGGTAACCGCTGAACTGATATATCAGATCGTTCGCTAACTTAGCGGTTTTTATACATCACCCCTTCTCCGCTCATCAGCGGTGCGATGATATATCAAAACGCCATATACGCCTGATGCTCACGCATCTGCTCGCACCAGGAAGACCAGATTGCCTTGGAAGAAGGAGTCCACCTCCCTCCTGTGCTTGTCTCCGTGAGTCGCGGCCCACCATGCGCCGTGTTCGGAATGATGCTGATGCCACCTGGGTTTTCATCCACCACCTGCGACCTCTCGTTTCTGCCCGTAATCATACTCATTGTACCCAAGTATTCAGCTTAGCTTCTCGTACCGCACTTGATTATGTCTCTGAATGTTAGCTTCTGTGCCACTGCCTGTTCCTCATTAGTCATTATTGTTACATGCTCGAGAAAATAATAATAAATGGCATTGATCTATTTCCACTGGCATATGAACCCGAATATGAAGACACCACATAGTGGTACAGGGTGCAAATAACGACTTGAAGTCGTTGACAGTCGAAGTTGAACTTGGTGCAACGACGAAAGGTGCACGTGCTGGTAAAGTACACGTGCGCGCTTTTTGCAGGGGTACGTTTGCAGATAATCGAGAGACCAGTGAGAATTCTCAATGCTCGTTTTGGATGTTTTCTCGTCCAGGAGGGGACACGATGGGATGCCGGTTCAGACGTCGCAGAGCAGAGGTTTGGGAGGAGAGACCGAGCAGAGACATCGTGGTCGAGAAACAAAGATATCGCAAATCCGTTTTAAGAAGTCAATCGTGATGGCATTTTTTTGCTATTTATGGCCACTCATTTTAGTCTCTAAAGCGCTTGGAGGAGCTCGGAGTTTTATACAGGAATCCACGAGAAAAAAAAATCATGAATCGCTGGCAGTCGTACGGTGTATCGAGTATATATTGAAAGACCGGGGAGTCACGGTGTACCGTGTGGAAGATGACAAGACAGGACAGGAGATGGGTGGGTGAGTAAGTACAAGAATAAAAGGCAAACGGTCTACGAAGACTGGTAATACTGTCCATGGGATGCATAGTCCGTTCACATTCGTCGTAGGTCCGTACGCTGGCGCGGTCTTGATAGCGAAGGCAGCGGTGCAGCGGTCGAGGTCGGTCGAGACATGCAAGGAACCAGAGATAGAGCGTGCGGCTGGGGGGGTGCGGCCACAGCGACTTGCGTGCAGAGCGAGCCGGGTGACAAAGTGGCTCAAGCACTGTCAAGGTGGGGTAGAGGTGGGGCGCGGAGAGAGGCGGGGAGGGAAGCGAAGGCGGTGGACGAGTGGCGACGGACGGGCGCCGAGTGAGCGATGGACTTGAGGAGATGGAGATGACGAGTGCAAGAGGGTGGAAGGTAATTTAAGAAGAGGACGAGAAGCAAACGGAGAAAGACGAAGTGAAGGTGTGGAGTGAAAGCAGAGACGAGCTGGGAGCGCTGAGCGCCTTCATGGAGTCATCGGGGACATCGCCGAACGGGAGCTATGGGTCAGGGGAACTCGTCAGCGCGATAGAAAGAAGATAGGGATAAAGAGGGATAAGCGGGGCAAAGGACGAGGAACAAGGAAGCGAGCGACTCTGCCAGTGCGTACTGCCGCCCTCTCTCTCGTTCGATGCGAGCGGAGGGCAGCTACCCACCCGCGCCACTCGCGTGAGGGCCCATCTGCACCGGGGGGAACCACGACCCGCGCAAAGGGAGATCGGACGAAACGCTGTCCTCGTGTCCCCAAAAACACGCCCGCTGCAGAATGGTGGCGCAGCGCCAGCAGACTCAGTGTGAGCGAGCCGCCCTCCGTTCACAACCCCTCCCGCGCCCTCGTGCATGAGCAGGCCCGGCAGAACACTATCCGGAGGTCAAGGCGCGGGTGCCGGTGCGCCATCGCGCATGCGGAGCGGAGAACGGACCAACGTCACCTACGCGCCCGCGTCCACACCACGACCCGTCTATGCCCAAGCCCAAGCTGCAGAACAAACACGACAACGGTAATGGGAAGGACGCACCACTGACTAGGGCATCAGTCATCCACAATATCACCTCCATCGTGTAACAGTCGTCGGCGAGTCGATGGGCGGAGTGTCTGGAAGGGCGGAGGCCTTGTGTATGTTGCGGCCAATCTGCTTCTACGGAAAACATGTCAGCTTGGACGCCGAACGAACGGTGCGCGGGCGTACTTTTGACGGCTCTGCGAGTGTTTTTACATCGGATAAGCCTCACGATAGAGGTGATGTCGATTGACCTACATGGCCGTCCCGAAGAAATATTGTGAACATTTTATCAAGGGACACGCCGAACCTGCATCGCGCACACTTGCTCAATGTTGGGCCTCTTCAATTGCGTCCCGGTCCAAGTCGTGAATTTATTGGACACAAGCCCATCCGGCGGGTACAGTAGCCTCAGCAGCGATAACCAGCTTCCTGCGTTCAGAAATTTCCTGGATCTGTCGATGTCGAGGTCTTGGCTCTTGAGCTGTGGTGCCAAGACGGTGGGCTGCGGAGTTTTTGGCGGAGTTGAAAGAGGCGATCTGATGGGAAATACGTGATTGTCGGCGCTTGTCCCAAACGACGACTTGACGACCTGTTTCCTAGCCCCGAAACCCTTGCGGTGGTCCTTCTTTTCAACACAATTGTGAGCTCTCGCGACATCTGAAACTTGATCGAACACCGTACAGCAATCGGATTTTAAGAAAGGTGAGATGATCTCAATCAACATTTCCTTCGCCACAGTCATCCTTAATTAATTTTCCTTCCAGGCCACTTCGCAATTTCGAGTCTTCGCTCTTGATTACTCTGTCGACATCAAAGCACACAACAGGCCGGGAAAGGTACGCAATTATTCTTCTTCAAAAAGTTAGGATTCTATCAAGCTGTTAACAAGTTCCGAGTCGTCCAGATATCATCCTCAAATATTCCAATGTTCACACCCTCGGCAAACACGAAATCTTCCCGGGCCGCCGTTTGCCTGCGCATCACGGAACTCGACGTAGAAATCGAGTCTCTACAGCGCTTACTCGAGGCGCGACTCCTCGAGCGGGAGAAATGCTGCGAAGAACTCGACAGCTACAAATATCCAGTTTTGACGCTTCCGCCGGAGATTACGTCGAAAATATTCACCAACTTTGTCCCTCCGTATCCGCTTGTCGGCCCCCACTCGCCCTCGCAGTTATTGCGGATTTGCTTTTGCTATTTGCAGCAACTTCCAATTCAACATCTCCCATCAGGAATTCTTCGCTATCGCATAGGCTGTCTCTAATTTCTTGCATACAAAGTGAGGTAGCCACGCTGAAGTACACCACCCCACCGCCTTCTCCAACAGTAGTCTGTTGCATCGTCATGTTATTTCCGAGCCCCTACAGGGCTAAATCCCATCGCAACTTTCTTGAATGCGGCTCCCCACCACACCCACTCGTTACAACAAGTGGTCGATTTCCTGGATGCCATGGGCGGAGGAATTAGGATCGATTTGAGCCGGGGAGCGAGGAGGTGGAGATCCTAGGTGCAGCGAAGCCGTATATAGACTGGGACGATCTGAAGAATATCTTTATGGTGATAGCGGAAACATTGGAGAAATCCTTGGGCATCGATAGACAGGTACTTTGATTGTAGATATGCAGCATCAATTTTACTTGGCCGGGCATTGTGCATCGTTACCGAGAGGAGTGAGGCAACATCACCTCGCACCCATGAGGTTCGATGTGCTTCAACCATTCAATTCCCATCAGATCTCGTTGTAAGAATCGACGGGCACATCTACGTGATAATTCTGACGCCCTAGCTAGTCGTTCACAATCGTTCAATCATCTCTTCACCAGCACCACCATTGGAATATCAGCAGTCGATGTCATTCGTGGTGCCTGGATCGAAGTCATAAACAAAAACGATCACAATCAACGCTGCGTGGCTCACATCGCGCGACCTACACGATTCTGGCATGAGTACATTCCCAGCACAATGATTACAAGAACACACCTCTTCCTGCACAGCGCGGCAGTCAATATCGTTTGTGGTGCCTGGGTCCCAGTCATGAGCGGAAGCGATCACAGGAAACGGTGCGGTGCTTACAGCGCACGGCCTACACGATTCTGGGATGAGCACACTACATAGATAGTCATCGGGAGCTGGACTCACAGCCAAGGGCTTGGGCAGGACGCCCGGAATGGCGGCAAGAATGAAAGCAACGAAGAAGCACTTGAGTCCTAGCATGATAGAACGAGGAGAGTGTTGCTGGAATGCGGCTGCACGGTCTCCTTTAATACGTGAGCGGGGCCGAGGCCGCCGACGGGTATACAGAGTGCCGTCCCAGGTGCCGTCGAGTAATTAATTGGTTCCTGGCTGCTGAGCGGGGATTCGGGGACGACTGGGGAGTTTGCAACCAGTTACCAAATCACCGTCGAATATCAATTGGTTGCGGGAGCGGGGAATCGTACACAGCGCATGATGCATTTGATCCCCGCCAGGGCCACAGATATGGAGGTCGCGACAAAGCGGAGCTAGACCAAAGCTAGATCACATACACAGTCTGGAACGGGTTCCTCGGCCCAGGGCTGACCATTGAACGCCAGCGGAAAGTCGGTTGAGGTTTTCAATAAAATGATGTAGCGAGGGCTGTTTCCAATCCTGCGGTGTCGATGTAGGGGATGCAAATAGAACAGCTCAAGAAAAAAGGATGGTGCTGGACGTTAGAACGCTGCCGAGGCGGAAAAGACCGCGATGGCCGTCGGAAGAATAGATCGACTAACTGCCTTGGGATGGCGGACTCGTGCCTAGATAGGAAGTACGAAGGATCACGGCGTTCTCTGTAGAATGGGGCGCTCAGGCGGAGCTCTGACCCACATGTAGCAGATGGAAACAGACCGCATAATAGAGACAGCCGTATAGCAGCCATGCGGAGCACACAAATAGACAAATCGCCCACATCACGCGTAGAGACCGAATCGTCTGGTTGATGGTGTGGAAAGTCAGATTGAGGCTAAGCACCACCCAATTTCACCGGAAAGTAAACGTACTTGAGTTTCTGCCAAACTCAGTCAGGCCGATTTATTATGATTCAGGGCGGAGGCTGGAAGACCCACGGCGATGGGTGGTAATCGTATCGACAGAGAGATACACGAGAAGGTAAGTATGTTTGAGGTACGTGTCAAGAGTCGGACGGTCAGACGCGGTGGCTCATTGTGTCATTGGTTCAAGTTCAAGAGACCTGGATTCCGGGATGGGGCAGCGGAGTCAGAAAAGGGGTAAACAGTGGGTACCACATGAAGGGCCGGGGACGTGGAGGATACTCATCGAGTCGACGACATGTACGGTGGTCGTATCGGTTCCGAGTCCAGCGCTGTGCCGGCGGGGCACGCCGACCGGGTGACTCATTTTAGAGTCACCGTCAAACGGTCGGGAGAGAACACGAGCAAGACACAAGGCGTAGTGTTCTTATCATTAGGGGAGCTCAAAGTTGAGAGCTACGACGTAGCTCAGCTCGTATATGATGTTCGTAGCTTCAAATACGAACGTAGCTATGCCCTTTTTTCGTAGTTGGTCGTATCTCGTTGCTTTGTCACGAGGTCCGTCTTTGTCATCCATCCGAAAATAGCAATTAAATCAATCTTTTCTTTGCTGCGTGTACCATGGCCAAACGAAAGGCGACGGACGCGCCAGAAGACCCTCAGGTGCCACAGGGTACCACTCCTACCACTACCAAGAGAAAAAAGAAGTCAAATCTTCCGGATTTCTCCTGGGGTGCGGACAACAACAAACTTACTTGGGCACTCATCGCAGAGATGGAAAAGCCGGAGAACAGCAAGATTCTTTTCGGAAAGAAGGAAAAGGGTGAGGTAAGCCTCCTGTCAATGTCATCCTGTGCTCTCATTGATTTTTACGAGAACACGAGCCCGGACACCAAGGTCACAGTGTATAAACGCATCGGCGAGGCCATTGTGCCTGATTTTTATCTTATCGAGCCGTCCACGGTCGGGGATCGATGCAAGGCAAAGATTGACACGTAAATTAACCTCTAAACACTGAACGACACGCTTTACTGACCAAGAACTGACACAAAGTCTGCAGAAGACCTACCGGACACATGCAAAGCGTCTGCAGCAAACAGGAGGCGGAGTCGGGCTCGATACAGTGGAAGAAGAAGACGGTAACGAGTACATGGCATTTTATATCCCTCCAAGTGGTCCCGACTGCACGACAGTGCCCGAAGCTGTCAACATTTGGGGTAAAGTCTCATTTGACTATCTACTTACCTCCAAAGCTAACCCGCCAACAGAACAAATTGAAAAAGAATTTCCATTCTTCCCTCGCCTCCATGAGATCTTTGCGACACGCCCAAACGTCACCCCCATCGCAATAACGACGGGTGTCGGCCCCCGTGGTCCGACGACCCTTTATGTACAGCCACCGGACAAACCCCTCACAACGGAACAGATCGGCCAGATGAAGGCCCTCGCTGACATCCTGCAGATGTATCCGAAAGGCTTGGACCCCAACGAGCCTATCTGGTCCGACCAAGACCGTGGGGAAGATTCCGGCGGGGCTGATGACCAAGATGATGTCGTGCAGGTCCTTTCGACCCCGGCCCTAACTCCCACTCCGCGTTATCACCAGACGCCTGCAAAGGAGAATGCCATGCCGCCTGCCGAAAAGAAGACACGGGGACCCAAGGCACTCGACCAAGAAGCGGCCCTCGAGCGGGCGAGGGCTTCAATCAAGAAGTTGCCTGTCAAGCGAACCCCGCTCGACACGCTCATAGCGCTGCAGAAGTAAGTCCCACTTGCTACTCTACTTGTTTGGTGCTCACCAAATTGGCCGTAGGAGCAATCTCAATGCTATTAATGCTCGTGCAGATGCCGAGAACGAGCGTGCAATGGGTGAGCTTCTTCTCAAGCAGAAGCAGCACCTTCTCGAAGAGTTCCGACAAGGTGTTTGGACCATCGAAGAATACCGCAAGAAAGTCCGAAAGCTTGACAAGGGTCGACAGGCTCCACGCCCGCCGCCTCGCCAGCCTTCACCTGATTGGGACGAAGATTTGCCGTCCTCAGACCCCCCGGCTCAATCGAGCCCTTAAATCATTACTTTCTTAGCTACTTATCCATTCAAGTAGAATCAATACCCTCTATTTCTCACACTCGTCGGTCTAATCCTTATTTCTCATTTATAGTTCATACAAATCTTTTGCTACGCAATCAATCAATTGTGATTCTACCTACTGTAGGCCATTTTTGAATGCGACAATTTCTGCCACGAGCCTGCGACGCTTCGCATTGTCAGTTGCATCACCCAGTGTCGGATGTGCGTCCCCTCGATCCTCGTGCTCCTCCGCCGGGCCATGTGCACCTGCAAAATGAGAAACAAACTCTTTTCCTTCCACATCAACAATGATATTATGAAGAATAATCGCAATTGTGACCCATCGACATGCCTCGATGTGCTCCGACTTGGTGTTGATGTTGACCCGAAGGCCTCGGAGACACTGCCAGCGGCCCTTGAGAGCACCCATACAATGCTCAGATCGTATCCGGAGGCGTGCAAGAGTTTTGTCAAAAAGAGTGTTGTCAGGTTCAAGTGAAGCTGGTTTCTTATACCCCGCAACCGTGCGGGTGTTCACCGTGTGGGCAGAGTCTCCCCATGCAAACTCCTCCCCCTCGAAGAACCAGTCCGGGTTTTTTGCAGCTGCCGTGCCTGAAAAAGCAAGTGCATCGTGGGCAGATCCTGTGTGTCCATGGGAGAAATCTGCAATGCGGAGATTTGACGGTACATTTCCAATCTGTCTTGTGAGTCAGTGAAAGCGATGAGGATTGAAGGAGTTCTCATACCTGCACATTGAGACCATAGTTGGATTTCCGTGTGTAGTAAGCATCACCGTTCAGCCCGGGTTTTGCATACAAAACAACAATTGTTCCATCATACATAACCCAACCCTCGCGCCAAAGGCCCTTGAACCCTAGATGTTCGTCTATCCAGCACTTCTCAACCTCCTTCTCCTCTGGTGTGAGCTTGCGGACAAAGGCCGAGTGAAATTCCTCAATGGCATCAAAGCATCGGCGCGTGTAATTTTCGACAGACCCTTCGGAACAACCAGCCGTACGTGCAATATCCTCGAGCGATGCGGCATTCCCAAAATGACCCATTACGAGTACTTATGTAATAAGTTCTCGTTCTTTTCTAAAAGTTTACATGGCCGTTTCAGTAGCTGCGTGAATTATCAGTTACGATTTTATAGTACAACGAAAATAGTGGCTGTGTTGAAGTCTTTTTTAAAGGTTTCATTACATTTTTGTGGCTAGTTAGTGGCTGTGGTACCGGCCGATGCCGAGCGTACTTCTAAGGTCCTGAGATCGAACCTGGAGGGTACATTCCTTTTCGTCTTTTTTTTCTATCATGCTCATGGCAAGAAACATTGGAGTTGTTACCTCGAAATGTTCCAACCCAACCCAATAAAGCGGGCAAGGCCGACAAGCGGCAAGGCCCACTACCAATTTGACAATGGCTGTCTAACATTGTGCTCTCCCCTCGCTGTTGGCCCATATGTTGCTGTACCTCAATAAAAATAAAGTGTACACAGAATACATGGGTGGATCCATGAATTTCAAGTCAGGAACGACTAGAGATATACTGCTAATTTTTGGAAGGAGAGAGGTTGTCGAAGGCATCATCCACAGCGGTGTCGCACTCTCGGGGACGTTTACCCTTCGGCATCAAGGGCAGGCGGTTATCCAGGTAGGAATCTCGGGGATGCCTACAGAACCATAGCCCGGGTCTGGAATAGTAATGTTGATTTGAATGTGTGATATTGAAATGGCCATTCTAGGCAAACCTTAGATTTTAGCCAGTCCCATAGGCATCAAAGATCAAAGACAGTCCTTTGATCACTATGCCGGAGGGACTGGTAGATAATTCCCACAACAACTTGGCTGTTGACATCTGTAGCGTACATAGGGCACCATGTACGTCGGTACAGTACCTGCTTGTTCCTGATTGGGACCTCTACAGTAATACACTCCTCCTCCTCCAGCAGTTGATAGACACGGAGATTACCGAGAATCATTTGTCGACTTGGGCAAAAATTTCGCATTAGCGTCCTGCAAAAGTTTTTCTTTCCCCCCATCTTAAGCAGCAGTTTTGTAGTCCCTAAAATTCTAAGACTCTGAATGTGCCCGAATTTTAATGACCACAATATTGCACTGTTTATGAATTGTTCTTTGCTGACAGATGCTTTCAGGTCAGAACCATGCGTGTATACGGTTGAGGAAAAAAATCCCCACCAATAGGTCAATTCTCCCGCAATTGAAAATCTGGGCACATAGAAAGTCTTAGAATTTCAAGAACTACAACACTGCCGCTTCAGATGGGTAAAGCAAACCTTTTGAGGGATGTGAATGCGAAATTTTGGCAAAGTCGGCAAATGGTTCTCTGTGTCTATTGGTCACCAGTGATTCTATGTTCCATATTTTCCTGTGCTATTGATTGACTATCATCAATTCTGAAATAACAACTGGTTCGAGTCTAGACAAACCTTTGAGTCCAGGAAGTGGGGATTCTTGTCCTTCATAATTTACATGGAGAATGCAAAAAACAGAGGGTCCTCAGTGAGTTTCGCATATAGTTCATGCGGGCCATCTTTGTCCTTATACGGATGCTGGACCAACTTTACCTTGTCGTGGGTGAAGTAGCTGCCGTGGTGGTCAAGAAGCATGTCAAGGGCATACATATTGCCCACCTTGCATGCCTGAAGAGCGGACATGGATTATCAGCGACCTGAACATAGGTTAAGACTCCAGGGCTTACTGCCAGCATTGGCAGGCTTCACAGGAAGTCATTTCACGAAATTGTGCAATAATTCTGTCCTTCAGTGATTGACAGACAAGCTGCGGCCAAATTCTTCAGGTTCTTCATTGTACCAAGCAAGATTATCAGCTTTGAGATTTTCACATTCAACTTGTTTGCCTTGCGCAATGTTTGAATACAGGAACATAGTTGGTTGTGATAGGTCTTCACAGAATCGGACAAGTCATGGTCAACGTGCAGTACATTCAAAATACATCACATGGTCATAGGAGATATTGGTGCCATGTATTGAAGTCAGAACACAATTTTGAAAATCAGGATCAGTAGTATTTGCTTCCCATTCATTACAAACATCTGGACTGGAAGGTAATGAAACAACATCCAGTCACGGGCCAGAATGAGATCAGAGGGGACAGACACAGTTGCAGCAAATTCTACATCCGTAGAGAACTGAGCTGTCACTACAAGGTAGTTGCCAGTGACAAGAGACGAGTCTCAGATGACAAGCAAGGGAACCAGACACAGGATAACAGAAAATAAGACCCAGACCATGGACACAGCATTTTGGCTGAAGTATGTAGCCAGTCAATGGTAGCACTGGGCAGCATGGTAGTCGAGATTGGCCCATCAACTCCGGCGGTGATGGGCGGAGATCGCGGAGGGTCATGCTCAGCATGATTACGAGTGTGCTGGCGGCAATCATCAACATCTCCTGCGGATCTCGACAAGCCGCTGGATTTTGGGGAGAGAATCACTGGGATCAGTGCTTACTCAGAAAAAATGACAAAAAACCGAATTTACTGCAGGACGCAATGATAGGGCGCCCTAAAACCCTTACCTAAAGGTAGCGGGAATTATGTACAATAATGAACACTAATGCTGCGAGGGGTGGAAAGAAAAATCCTCTGGGTCTTGTCAACCTCCCGTGGTTTGACAATCTACTCGTCCAGCCCTGCCTGAGTCCTGATTTCCACAGGTTACCAGCACAATTCAAGCCCTGCTGCTGTCAAAACTACACTGTTTGCTGGTTAGCAAGAACTGGGTACTGTACTTGCATCCCGATGTTCTCGTGCCATTTGCGTTTGGAGTTGCATTCCATCTTCGAGTTGTTAAGGCGCATAACACAGGTAGGATAAACAGATTTGCACGTGAAACTCCATGACTTGGCGAGATGTGAGTGGATGTGCATCTATGGAAGACAATGAATAAACTGACCTATTTTGCTAATAGCCTCGGATTAGATTTTGAAGGACATCAAGCAAAAGAGAAATTTACTCCTGACCTTCTTCAGTCCGGAGGTGGACAAAAATGGGTTCTGGTGAGACATGAATGTGCACGAAACGCACCGCATCAAACATATGGCCTAGATGTTTTCAGTGAGTTGGCCAAGTGAGGGCATACAATTATATCAACCTTGGTTTTGAGTCATCCAAAAAAGCAGTTGTATGACTTTTGGTGTCTTTTATTTTATTTTTTGCGGCAGAACTCAGTTGTGCATCCAAATCTGGCGCATCCGGATTGCTAAGGTTAATCAAGTAGCTGCCATGCAGCAAAATATGCCCTAGGTCATAACCATGCTCAATCAATCCGGCCTTAAAGGTTGATATGGTTGCGACCATGAGCTCAAGAGAGGTTCATTTCTTCTGTGATTGAATAAAGAGTTCCAATGAATCATGCCCATGAGTAAAAGGCAGAGAAAATGAATAGAAGCATATCACTCTATGGCAGCAGCAATGATAATTGTGTTCTCTATGCTGCATGTTGCAGAAACATGTGATCCAATGTTCAATGACCAGAATGTTCGAAACCAAGCTGATGACTTTGGATTTTCCATGTTCATTTGGTTCTCAATCGAAATCCAGACAGCTTGTAGGTGATCAGAGTAGCGTGTAACTTGGATGTGAAGATGTAGACGAGATTGCGGCCTGTCCCTGATACCCTACTATAAATAAATAAAAAGTACGAGTTTTGCCGGGCTATGCCACGGCCCACACCCCAAGTCCGATAGAGTGTGACGGCCAGTTGCTGTTCCACAGGTGCCTGACTGTTGTTCGACCCATTATAAAAGACAGCATTTTGATCGATAAGATTCAAAATGAATTGGAAGACCTCTGGGGTGACTCGTAGCATGTTTACAAAGCGCTGGTGGTCGCTAGGATTTTGGGCATACTCCCATGCCAGATGAAGGTTCCCAATTTTTAAAACAGGAGGTCGTCCATTGAGATATCGGGTCTGCGCGATAGCAGCAAGTGTAGTGATGTCGAGACCCATTTGTTCCGCATATTCCTCTGCAGTTTTTGGCGGCATTGAAAGACAACGGAGAGCCATGATCATGATGAAGGCCTCAGTGATCTGGTCGTGAAGGCTTTTGCGGGCCATGGAAGTAGGTAGAGAGAGAATCACATTGGAAATGATCTAATCTCGAGCTAATCAGTCCCATTAAGACTGACCTGTAAGTCTATCGAAGGATATGACACAGTGAAGACATGCTATGCATCTTGCCAATAGTCTTTACAGTTAAAGGAAGGTGAAGAACGCGTCAAAACCAGTCAGAACGCGTCTAAATAGTTTGTGAGCGTTGCGTATCCCATTCAGGAATTGGATCACATGATGTTCGTAGCTCCGTAGCTGAGATACGAAATCCGCCGGGGGACGTCAGATTTCCGGTCGTAGTTGCCAAGTACTGATCTAGCTACGAACATCATATACGAGCTGAGCTACGTCGTAGCTCTCAACTTTGAGCTCCCCTATTATTGATCAACGGGCGGGAAGGACGGACAGCTACGACTCGCCGTACGAGAACTTGAGAAGACGATGCCCGGGTTCGCGCCGGGCCCGCGATAGTGATCGCCCAACAAAGTCCGTGATCGATCGGACGGAGCCGCATTCCTCTCAATGTCATGACCAACGACAGACCCTACTTGCTTGGTGCGAGAACATTTCAAATCGGCAGGAATCGCAGAAATCGGCCAAGAAGGGTGTCCCGCAGAAGCCCGAGTAACCCTCCCAAGACAGCGTCTGAAGACTCAAATATTCACACCTTGATGCCCTTGTATGCATAATTTTTTCGTCTGCATCGCCCTACTGCCGTCCCGATGAAATTTGCGTCTGGTTGCAATCGGGGATGTTTTTGTTCTTCTCTTGTGCATTGTCTAAATTCTTACAGGTATCCTCGATGGTCCAATCAAGAGGCAAAGCGCATAATCAATTATTCTCGTGCACCAGGCAAATAATATGCGTCCAGGGCCTACATCACCCTTCAAACACCCCATTCCTAGTGCGAGGAGGAGGATGTTGCAACATGCTCGGCCTCCCCTCCATCTTTGCTACCCATTCAACCAATACCTGACTCGAGAACCGCAGATAGGCCGTCGAAAAATTCGGGTTTTGTTGCATCTGCTGCCGAATCACCTTCACTAGAGTCACGCATTCCTCCTCCTCCACGTCCACATGGACGAACATGACCGTCCTGAGGTGGAAGTCTCTGTTAACAACGTGAAACATCACGTCACTCGGAAGGATGGCGGCGTATGTCACGCAGGCGATGTTAACGCACTGGGTCATTGGTGGGAGGTAGAAGAATGGTTCTCGGAACCTCGCGCCTGGCCGGCCGAGCCTGTCAGGTGCGTAGACAGTGAAGTCTTTGAGCGCAGATGGATACTGAAGATGACGCAGGAACGGACGAGGGCTGTCAGTATCTCCATCCCAGAACAGGTACAGGCTTTGGAGCTGAAGGGCACCGCATTCCCGCTCAAACTCGACCCAAATGTTCCACGTCACGGCAAGGTGTCTGACTTGGTGTGAACACTCGAGGAGTCTCCGGATGTAGGACGACTCTTCGGCCGAGAGGCCGGGGTCCAGATCGAGGACTAGTATGCGAATGAGATTTGTGTTCGGCAACAAGGATTCGCTAATCCGCTGCAGCGAATTCTTGCGCGGGCGGACGATGACGGTGTGGAACATGATCGGTTTTGTCCTGCCCATCCACGGTGTTACTAAGTCAGAAGAGAAGATATTATTGTAACACACCAGGCATGGAATCGTGAAGCTACGAGTGACATTGTGCCACACATATCTCTCGTATCATTCAGGACCACCTCATTTATTGTTCGTTCTATGTCTTCCGGAAAGGTGGGTTCGGTAGTTGTTGCGACCTGGACATTGGTCCCTGATCGCAGCAGGCCTGACATCCATGAGAGAAACCGATAGCTTGTCGAGACTATGGGTGGGGCACGTTTCGAGGATTTTCGTGTTGTCAATACCATTGAGAATGGAATCTGCTGTCGTCTGGACCACGGAGTTCTGCTGTGGCCATAGCCTTTTCGACTCCGGATTTGATCAGTTCAGACAGATCCGCCTTGAAACGCCCCGAGAAAGCCGCAGACATATGATCCCAAACTTGCTCCTAGTTACCTGCTCTCCGTGCTCTTGGCTTGTTTGGCGTTCCGAATTGCCAAGACATCGATGGCTGGGTAGATCCTAGAGGGCAAACATGAGCCTTCCACTAGATCTGTTGGCGATATTGGCGACTTCGCAGAAGTATTTACCCGAGTTGTACCATGATACTCCCCACCAATACGATGAATGGACTCGGAAGGACCGACCCAGCGCCGAAAGAGTAGCAGAAATTTAAGAAATTCCCCAGCTGGCTTTGCCCCCAGTGTTGAACAGGACACAGCGGATCTGGCCAGCTCAATCATGTTCGACCTGTTAAACAGGCGTGTTAGTGCAATAGGAGGGATTCATAGTACCAACGTTTCCATCTTCTGAGTTCTCAACGCTCAAGAACACGAAAAAAATCACTCGGCTACAGGAAACCCGGGTTGGATACCAGCGGGGGCCTCCAGAAAACACCGTGGAGAATACCACAAGGGTATGCAGGAATCAGAGATACTTCTGTTCATTTTCTTGCGTGTTTTCCGTCCAGTATATATATATTTTATTATTTTGGATCCCACTGGCAGGTATCTTCCAGTCAAAGCGGTCAATGTGGTTCGATTCTGTGGTCGATTCTGAAATCCATTCTGCATTTTGAATTGTTCTAGAATTGAATCAACTTTGACCGGCCCGATTCTTGCCCGATTCTGCAGTCAATTCTCGGCTTCGATTCTCGAGGGATCAGAATTGCTGCATCCAGAATCGACGATTCTGATGCAGTTCCTCCTCTGGAGGAGGGAAAGCTATTCTGACCGATTCTCGAGAATTGTCGATTCTGATGCAGTTCCTCCCTGGAGGAGGAACAGCTATTCTGACCGATTCTCGAGAATTGTCGATTCTGATGCAGTTCCTCCTCTGGAGGAGGAACAGCTACTCTGACCGATTCTGGCCGATTCTCGACGCTAGAATCGGTGGTCGAATCAACACCAGAATCGGCCATGAATTGGTGTCCTCTGACCGCTTTGACTCCCCCTATTGGCGCAATCACGGATGTAACTTTCGCATAATCTACCTGAACCTCGGTGTAGAACCGCAGGTAAGCTGTCGAGAAATTCGGATTTCTCTCTCTTTGCTGTGCTATCAGGCCATCGTATGGAGGTGCATAGAAATCTGTATTCCTCTACACCAGGACGAATGTGGCCCTCTTGAGATAGAATTACCCCACAACCCCCACAACACCAAGGGGTTCACTCCACATGTCGAGGGCATAAGTCACGCAGGCGACGTTGATGCAATGTGTCATCGGCGGGAGGTAGAGGATCCCTGGTCTCCACCAGGACTCTGCCCCCACTTCGCCCACCCTGTGAGGTGCGTAGACTGAGGTCTTTGAGCGCAGATGGATGCTGAAGATGATCCAGGAGCGGAGCATCTCTATCCCAGATTAAATAGAGGCTTTCGAGCTGCAGGGCGCCACATTTCCGCTCAAACTTGGCCCAGATGTTCCACGTCACAGCGAGATGTCTGACTCTGCCTGTGAGTCTCCGGATGTGTGATGATTCCTCATCTGAGAGTTTGTGGATCCGAGTCCGGCCGTGAGTGAAAGACAGATTGAGAACCAGTACACGAATGAGGCTCGCGTTTGGTAACAAGGATTGGCTAATTCGCTGCAGCCAATTATTACGCTGGCGGACTATGATGGTGTGGAAATACTCGGTTTCCTCCTTCCCATCCAAGGTGTTACTAGGATCGAAAAGAACTTGCTGTTCTGGCCCACCAGGCATGGAATCTCGAGGCCACGAGCGACATCGTGCCACACGTATCTCTCGTATCCTTCAAGAGCACCTCGTTTATTGTTCGTTCTATATCTTTGGGAAAGGTGGATTGGGCAGGTTGGGCAGTTGCGAGCCCGAAGCCGGCTTCCACTGTATCGTAAAATTCTCTGGCCTGGATGTGCGAGCACACTTCAGGACGTAGGAAGTGTGGCGTACCGATGCAAAGGCGGTCGATCGCTGTTGCGTTTCGCGATCGCGGGCAAGTGGAAATGGTACTGGGTGGACTTGGGGTGGACCTACGAAATTACTCTGAATGAAGAGCGAATCTTGATACTAAGTTGATCGTGACATCACGGTTGGCAGGTCCGCTTTTCGGATACGCCGTATCTTGTCAGAGATGCCGTTCTCCGTGTTCTGTGATCTTGCAACAAGAGCTTCCATCTATCCTACCCTTAGCAACAGGAGCGGAGTTTCTTTTTTCAGACCCGACTTCCACATACTTAGTTTAGACATAGTTTACGTAACCGTTGAACCACGATCTGATAAACGGTGAACTCACGAAAACATGCATCATCAGTACAATTTCCGTCTGTCGTCAAACATTCAAAAACGGTGTTGGGTTGAGGTGCCACGGCGTACATCCCTGATACTACCATCACCGAAACTTTCGTTTCGCATCAACATGAATTCCGTAGCAGCGACAAGAGCCCCATATAAGAGGTTCCTGTCAGTCCTGTTCACTCCCCAGTGCTGGTCACCTCTATCCTTCACGCGGCACGTTGATCGTCCGTTCCCACAAATCCAACTCTAACTTTGAACATCACATCTATCATGAGGTTTTCCATCTCTTCCATCATCCTTGCGACTCTCTTCACCAAATCATACTATGCTCTGCCCGCCTCATCCATAAATGAAGTGCCAGTTTCCACATCTGGCTCTAGTACCATCCCACCCGTGAGCCCGACTGACATGTATCTTTCATATCGCTAATAACATATGACAGGTCGCACAGACACAATTCCATGCGACATGCACCGACACCGCTGCAATAATAAAAAGTGCCGCCCAGAGTAAAACATTGGCCCTGCTACCTCCTGTTCCGGTTGCTGGTAGTAGGCCTTTCCGGAATTGGCCAGATGAATTTTCTTGGTCCGGTAAGTTTCTTCTCTTCATGAATGGCCAGAGGCCCTTGCTAACCCCGTACAGGCGGGTTCTATCTCACGCCGAAGTTGCAGGATGCTCTAACTTACGGGGCAACGTTCCTTGAATGCCATGGCCCGGGACAGGATGGAAACTTCGTGGTCATCGGTTCGTTTTAATTGTTTCCATCTTAGCTCTGTATACTGATCAGGGGAGAACCTTGTAGAATTCACCTTGGACGTCGAAGGCAAATCTCAAGTCCCAGCCAAATCAGTCCCCGTCCCATTGAAGTACGTGCCAAATCGATCCGATGGTGGGCATTTCTGATGCCATCGTTGCCCTCAGAGTCTTGAATATGGGCACTGATAAGGAGGTCGGGAGTAAGGTGCGTAGCGAGGCCCACCTGACATTGGGGGCACAATGTTGAAGCCATAGTTCCTCCGCAGTTTCGCGCTGACCAGACCATATTTGGGAACAAAATAAGAATGTTGCTCGACCCAAAGGACAAAGGGGGAACCGCGCTGGCATTTCCAACCGAGAAACAGATCATCAAATGGAAGAAGACGAAAAGCACCGTGACTGGAATCTCTGTTTCGGACTGGACCGCCTATACTGCTATACAGGACAAGGATGTAGTCGTGGCGGCTGCAAAATTGAAGCCTCTTCAGGAGACTGGGATGAAGCAGGCCGAGAAGCACAACATACCTCTACTCAGCGACCCCTGGGCCCAAGTTGTGCTGATCACCGACGAAGGCAAGGGGACTCTCTCCCTTGACTTTTATGCTGGACACTGACAACACCACAGCTATGGGAAGGCTCACATACGTCACAGAGCACTTACCTAGCGCGGCGCTAGCGGAAGCGCATGCCCAAATCCAGCCGGAGGAGGCTGCTTCCCCGGCGGTGAAGAAGCCTACGGTGAAGAAGCCTAAGAAGAAAATTAGTGGCTGTGTGGTGTGTTAAACCGAACAATCCATCAATTCGAGACACGGATTAGATAGTTTTGACCGCCCTGCAATATTAGACACTCCTGCCTCAGAAATTGGGACCCGGTGGGGTTGTCATCAGGGGGTGATAAGAGTGGAGCTCAGTCCAACGGTCAGCCGAGATTGAGGTCGACTGCGCCGTTATAGAAAAAGAGGTCTATTGAGTTTGTATTTGCTTCTCTTACGCCGGTGGCGCCAAGCGGGGCGTGCAGGGAATTGGACCCTCATATAAGACCATGGACTTGTGTCGGGTGGAGAGTCCACCGAACGGAGCTTTGGTGTGGAAATAGAATGTGGAGGATGTAGGCATGGCCCCCGACGAGCTGGAAGTAAAGGAACAGCGAGTGAGTTGGGGAATGCACTAGCCAATCCCGTTCGAACGGTACCGAGTCTGAAAGGATTATCGACCGGAAGAGACGGGATTTTAGAGGTCTGCAGAAGATACAACACCGCTCCAGATATTATGTCGATACAATACGTAACCAGTGGCGCAATGGGAGAGTCCCAAATAAATTTAACAATGCTGCCAGAGTTGATCGTGAATGTGCCCCATCATGGACGTCAGCGAGGTCTGTGTAGTCAGACAATCACGCAGGACGAGCACAGAATTCAGTCTTCTAGGGAGGCACAAGTTCTGGGCTACCATGTTAAGAGCCGCGAAGGAGGTGGAGTGCACGATGCGTTCTGTGTCCATCGAGCCCACTGGGTGACCCACCACTGAACGAACAGTAGCATTCACAGCTGTTGGGTTTAAAAATTGATGGGGGTTTGCGTGGCCAGAACCAAGGGGGTCCAAGTCTGAGAGATTTTGGGTCTCAATCAGAGCAGGTTTACATGCTGAACACGAATATTGTTATTCCAAAACGCAGGATGAAGTTGTCGTAGTTTGAAGCGAAAATATTATTCCTATATCCGGCCTGATAAGAGCTGATATGATGGGACAGCCACTCCCAATCGAGTAAATTATCACGTGCTCATGACAGCGGCGTGATTTGAGTGAAAATTGTGGTCCTCCACATCCCACTTTTAACAAGTTCGACACACGGCATGCCGGCAAGTGCCCTGAGTTATTCCATGGAAAAAAATTGTGAAAATCGGTCAATTTGGTGTATATATAAGGCAATTTCCCACGGGAGGGGGGGAGGGGTCCTCCAACCCTCTGAAAATAAAAAATTGTAGGTGATATCATTTTTTCTAATCTTTGGATCAATGCAGAAACTGTGGCCAAACACCAACTCCAGCGAACCCATCTTGAAGACGTCCACCGTGTAGCGCAAGAAACGGTCCTTGGTAAGGGGCTCCCAACCCGATGGCGAGCGCAACACGAAGAGAGGTGTGTGAACAGGAGGAGAGTGATTGATGCGGCGATGGTTATCAAATGCCCATATGGGACAGAGGTTGGCGTCGGGCCCGAGAATCTTGGTGAGAATGCACTTGCCGCCTGCCATTGTCGGCGTCTTTGTCCAGACCAAGTGGATATCCTGCACCTCGCTTCCGTTGGCACGTGAGTGGGAGATCCGTGTGTCACGGCAGGTATCGTGCAAGGTGACATGCTGCGGATGAGGAGTTCGCTGAGGCGGCGGCAGCCATGGTACGCAGAGCACGCTGCCGCCTACACCGCTGCACCGAATGGGGAGCTCAAGTTGAGGGAGGCACACAGTGCCCGCATGTGCTTGTCCGTGATTGGGCCGCGTGGCGGATGCTTGAAGATGACACCACCCTTGTAGGTGGACTTCTTCAGCGTGGGGAGCCATCCTTCATCACCGTGCCATGGCACATCATTGAAAAGGTGCCACAAATGGAGGCTACTGAGCCAGTTCTGAATGCAACCCCTGGTACACGAACCAATGGCTTTGGCGACGAAAGCGGCGAGTAGAAATCGGTCGGCCGGCATACATGCGGACTCTGGGATGCTCTCGCGGTCGCAGAATTGGTGGAAGCGGAGGAGGCTGGCGCCATAGGACTCCCGTGTATCCGAGACCTGTGCCTGCAGCAGGCCTTCATAGATGTGGCGCTGCAGATCGAGGTGGACGCCTGCAGCCTCCAATGCGGTGTGGGCAACCAAAGAGAACGGGGACGTCCATAGGAGCAGGCACCAGTCTGCGGGGACGGGCGGGCGGTGCTCTGAAGGAGCCAACTCCCTCCCCTTGGCGGCGCAGCAGGCACGCTTTGTAGGCAACGAAGCCGCAGCAGCCGTACACACATCGCAGAGGGCGACATGGGGTTCTGCGGCACGCAAGGAAGACGAGACACGAGTGCAGCACTCCTCGTTGGAGATATCCACGAGTGTCACGCTCAAGGCTCAAGAACACCCAATGGACGCACAATGCAGATTGGAGGTGCTCGGTAAGAGTGAGGCTCGAAGAATGATGGAATAAAAGACTAAGGAATACAAGCAACTAGCTACACTACTTATACTGTTCAACTGTGGCTATGTAACTAGTGCTAATAATATATACAATAGAGCGTCCATGTGCAGTAGGCACCATAACCATGTGTTCTGAGTAAGAAACGTCCCAAAGCCATGTGTTCTGAGTAATGCCCATGCATATTCCACATGTCTGCAGCCATGACACCTGTCAGCTGTCCGATCACCAATCTGTCGTGCTTCATCGGCATGTTCCTGTGGGAACCCGATCCCTGGCTGTCCGATCACTGATGACTCAAGCATAGCCTTGGTGTTTAAATAGACGAGCACTTGATTAGGTGCTTAGATAAGGCGTTGTCGCGATTAGATAGCGTCTGAATCGTGACATTACCCCCCTCCTAGGGTCGGCGTCCCAACAACCCTGGAATAATTAAATTTCGACTGAAGTACCGCGCGAGCATCCTTCGTTAGGGAACTTCTCCACAATTTTCTTCTGTCTCGTGATAGGGTCGTATAGATGATGTGTCGGATAGTCGGACGATTCCTGCTTCAGCTTATACTGCTTGATTAAATAATCCCAATGCCCCAGCGGCAAGACCGCAATCCCATCGGTCTGTGGCTGTTCCCGGACGATCAAACCCTCTGCGTCCTGCACGTCCTTGGGTGGCATCAAGCCTTGGCATCTAAGTTTGGCGGCTAGCGCCTTCTTCTCATTGTCGGACATCCCATCTACGACCTTGGCAAGCGTGACATGGTTGGCGTTTAGGTTGTGCTCAACATTGTATCTGTCCAAGAGCTCCTGTGCGTTCGCCAAGTTCCGTCGTGGCTCCCAATTCCGTTCTCCGATCGGGTATCCTTCCACTTGATTAAATACTGGTATCCTCGTCCACGTTTCCTGTGGTTGAGGATCTCCTCTACTTTGTACTCCTTCTCTCCCTGCACGATCTGTGGTCCCGGCCGCTTCTCCTTTCGTCCCTCGGGTGGTTCCACGTAAGGCGTGAGAAGTGCCTCTTTGAAGACTGGATATGTCTGGTCCGTCTCTGGCAATCTCAGCTTCCATGCCGAAGCCCCGGCCTTCTCCAGGATCTCGTAAGGCCCTAGCCTGAGATCGTCTATCTTCTTGGTCGGTCGGTCCGTCTCGATATTGGTTCCTTCGAACCAGACCTTGTCTCCGACTTTAAATACAGGCAGCTCGTGCCTATGTGCATCATAATACTTCTTCATCTTTTTCTGGGTTTTCTCAAGAGCGACCGATGCTTCATCGCGGATCCTCTTCATTTTCTGTGTGAAGTCATTGCGCGACTCAACTGAGTTCTCTATCCCCTTCCAGGGGTGGCATCCCGTGTTCGTATAAAAAGGCGACATGCTCGTTGATGAGCTTGTTTTATCGTTATGAGTGAACTCGGCCAATGCAAGCCACTCGGCCCAGTCCGACTGCTGGTGGTTGACGAAGATCCTGAGATATTTTTCAATCTCCTGATTCATCTGTTCTGTTTGTCCGTCTGTCGCCGGATGATAGGCTGTGCTCGGGTTCATCTCTATGCCGAGGAGCCGATTAAGTTCTTGCATGAACCCGGATAAATATCGGGTGTCCTGATCCGATATAATCTTACGGGGAATGCCATGATATCTAATCACGTGATCCCGGGTAAGTCGGGCGACACCTTCACTCGTCAGCTCCATGTTCGCTGCCTCGCAATGGAGCATCTTGGTGTAAGTGTCGACCCAGACTTGGATGGTGTTAAAGCCATTGCTGACTGGCAGTGGGCCAATAAGGTCCATAGAAATAATCTGCCAAGGCCCCTCAGCGATCTTGTGCGGGTTAAGCTTTCCCTGCTTGTACCGGTGCACTCAAGTCTTTTGGCAAGCCTCACAGGCCTTTATATATTCAGCGATCTGGTTTCCCAGCCTCGGCCACCAATAATTACGCTCCACCATTTCCTGTGTGCGGTTCTCTCCGGGATGGCCGAGCATGGGCAGGTCGTGATGGAGTCCGATAATCTTATCGCGCAACTCCTGATTCCAGGGTACATATATAAGTCCGTTGTAATATATAATATTGTCCTTCTTTTCCCAGGCTGGTAGCTTTTTCTTGAGTGCCAGCTTAACGCTCTTATCGATCTTCTTCTCCTTTATTATCTCTTCCAGGATCCCTGCCTCTGGCCCTTCCAGCACTATGTCCTGTGCTCGGAAATACTCTGGCTTCAGCAGAATGACATTGTCGTTGTCGTCTTTTCCTTGGTCGTGATCCGATCTCCAAGATAAGAGATCTGCCTTCTTGTTCAACGCTCCGGGCCGGTGGTGCAACGTGAAATCGAACTCTGCCAGTTCCTGAATCCACCGGGCCTGTCTGCGATTAACCTTCTGCGGCTTCTTGAAGTATTCGAGATTTTGATGATCAGTAAAGATCTCGAACGTTTGGCTTGCACCCATCAACAACTCCCGCCACTCATCCAGTGCGGTCATGATCGTGAGCATCTCTTTGTCATAGATCTCGTAGTTCCGCTCAGTCTCGTTGAGTCCATGAGACATGAAAGCAACAGGGCGCCATTCGCCCTCCTGCTCCTGTGCACTGATGCGTCTGCCTCAACTCGGAACTTCCTGGAAGCGCCAGTATGGCGTCTTCGGCGATGTGATCCTTGAGTCTTTGGAACACTCCCTTCTGTTCCTCTCCCCAACTCCAGCCTTCCTTCCCGGTCAATCTCGTCATCGGCTTCGCTATCTCCGTGTATCCTCGGATGAAGCGGCGATAGAAGTTTGTGAAACCCAAGAATGCCTGTGTCTGCTTAAGGTTCTTTGGTTCCGGCCACTCCATCACGCCCTTGATCTTCACCGGGTCCATCTTCATCGAGTTATAGGAAATGATGACTCCTAGATACTCGATCTCCGTCTTCTCAAAGTCACACTTCTCTGGTTTGAGAAAGAGCTTGTTGTCTTGCAGGATTTTAAGTACCCGCTTCGTCAGTGCTCTGTGCTCCTCCAAGTTGTCGGTGAAGATAAGGATATCATCCAGGTAGACTATGACCTTTCCCTCGTTTATGAGCTCTCGAAGGATGTCATTCATCAACGTCGCTGGGGAATTCGTCAGGCCGAAGAACATCATGAGCGGCTCAAACAGCCCTCGGTTCGTCCTGAACGCCGCTTTCCACTCATCTCCCTCCCTGATCCGCACGTTGTTGTACCCCCATCTGATGTCCAACTTCGTGAAGTATTTGGCGCCACGGAGCTTATTTACGAGCTCCTAGATCAACAGAAGTGGAGAACGGTTTTTAATTGTCATTTTGTTGAGCTTCCGATAATCTTGGACTGGTCTCAGGCTGCCATCCTTTTCCTTCACGAAGAAGAACACCGAAGTCATTGGCGACTTCGAGGGTCGGATCCTCCTGCTCTTCAGATTTTCCTCCAGGAACTCGTTCAACTTCCCCTGCTCCGTGACCGATAGCGGATAGATCTTGCAATCTACAGCCTTTGACCCTGGCTTAAGCTTGATTGCGTGATCCCACGGCCTTTTCTCAGGCATGGCGTCAAACGATTCCTTTGCGAACACCTTCACGAACTCGTGGTACTCCTCCGGGACCTTCCCTTCGGTCATGCACTCCTTCCAACGATTCGCTTCCTCTGCCATCTGCTGCGCCTGTGATCCTTGCGCACGCAGATCAATCTGTTCCGCAAAGTCAACCAATAAGATCAACTCACCATCTTCCAACTTATCTTCCTCCGCGGACAATCCAGTCCGGTACTCCGTGCCGTGCATGTTGCACTCAGGCGGGCAGCGACTGAACACGATCTTTTGTGATCGCCAGTCCACCTCGGGGTTGTGCTTGAAAAACCAGTCGTACCCAATGAACATGCGAGCCTTGCATAGTCCTGTGACCAAGAACCGTTGGCGCTCAACGTGGGGTCCAACTGAAAGCATCAACTCTACGTAGTGAGTGATCTTTCCCTGAGAGTTCTCCGTTCCGTCTGTTGCGGGCGACGATGTGCACGTCAAGCTCATGGAGCTCGAAGCCTTCTGCCTTGGCGTAATCTCGATCGATGCATTGCAACCGTTATCAAGAAGAGCCTTGACAGCGCGCATCTTCCCGGTGTCCAACGCAGTCAGCGTAACGGGAACGAGCATCTCGTGGTGCTGCTTCTGCTTCTGGATTTCCTTCATCTCCTTGGCAAGCCGATCCTCAGGCTGTGCCAACTTCTGCGCCACCTGTGTCTTCTTCTGACTCAGCATCATGCGTGTTTTCTTTTGTTTGGGCGCTTCCTCCCGGTCCTGGGATTGGGCCCTCATGGCATCGCCGTCCTTTTTCGTCTCACTATTTTTTGCACTGGTTTGGGTTCCAGGGGCCTTTTTGAATGCACTCCATCTCTTATTTACTTCGTCCATCTTCCTATTGCGAATATTACGTTTCCGATTCTCCAAGATATGTATTTTTTGTTTGTTTTCTACACTAGCTACTAGGAAATTGTTTATGCTCTTTCGTAGACTAGTATTTTCTGGGGTATAAATATCATATGCTGGGTCCGTGACTACATTGCTAATATTAATGTCTGGGAGATGTGCATATTTGTTCGTGACAGGGGGCGCCGCTTTGGCCGCAAGCAGGGGCCCCTTTAAAAACCCTTCTCGTGAAGCTGTTATATCCATGCAACATCCCCAGTCCTCTCGTCGACCTTCCGGTAGCTCTGGTAGGTTCCGAGGCTCTGGTATATTACCAGAGCCGGACCATCCGGTATCATCGGGTTTTTACGCAATGAAGGATTACTGAGCGTTTCCCGTTTATCCGTCTTTCTGTCCTTCCGTCATATTGTCATACGACTTCTCATCAGTCCTTCTGACTTGTCTTATTGCTAAGAACCACTCTCCTTCCTTATATGGAATACAATTAGCTACTTAGTATATAAACATCTTTAATATGTCATGTACGTCAGATTGATAATTAACTTTGCTTGGCTCACATCCCTTGCACTGAGTCGTCTCCTTACTCTCTGGTACTCCGACTTGTCCCCTTCTATCGGATACCTGCTGGCCAGGGTAGTCACTCACCCTTAACCTCATGTGGTGTTGTGATCCCTCTTCGTATACCTTCCACACCTTCCAGCCCCTTCGACGCTCCAGCATACCGGAGCCTCCGGTCCTTCGGCCATCACTCTTGGGTCCACTCTGGCTCGGTATATAACAGTATTATCAATCTCGCTACTCTGACTGGCAATGTCTCGCAATCCTAATCCAAATCTACCCAACACGGAACAAATCAAACGTTCCAGTACTGGTCGGACTGATTGGGAACCTCGTCAAGAATCCCGTATGTTCAGCCAGATCGTTCCGATGAGTACTCCGGTCCGTTGATGTACCCGTCCATTCCGGTATCACCCACTCTTCGCTATGCTCTGCAATTCACTCGGAGCTCACCCACGCCACCTGTGCCTTCTCCGGCTACCATTCCGGGGTTAGTTCTCAACCCCCGGACGCCAGAAAATCCTGTCAGGTATCCTACCTCCCCCCATCCACGTCACGCTGCAGTATTCTCCCGCAGTGCATCTCCCATCGCTGGTCCTCGTATAGTCAAAGTTCCGGAGAGTCCCCGACACGCTCCGGAACCTTCCACTCGTTCTGGAAGTCGACCCGGTAGTCTTCACCTATCGGAGGACCTTCCCGAACGCGATCCTGCTCCTTCCCTTCATGACGGGGGCAGTAACACCGGCGATGGAGGCGATGGCGATGGTGGTGATAATGGTGGTGGTGGCGGAGGTGGTGGTGCTGGTCCACCGCCCGGCCCCCCCGGCGGTCCACCCGGAGGTGGTCCTGGTTGTCCTGGTGGTCCAGGAGGTCCACCTGGAGGTCCACCTGGAGGCCCCCCTGGCGGTCCACCTGGAGGTGGCCCCGGAGGTCCTGGTATACCTCGTGCACCTTGTCGCGCTCAGACGCTTGACACCAGCGATGCTTTGATTATGGACACCCTCTGGACCTTCTGGGATGCTCTCAACGTGTTCGCCGCTCGTCCTGCGGACCCTCCTCCTCATTCCAACTGATCCAATCTCCGTAATCTGGACACTTTCGATGGATCGGACCCGGCTAAACTTTCGTCCTTCCTCACCCAGTGCTATTTGCACTTCGCGGAGCGCCCGCAAGACTTTCCGGACGACGATGATCGTATTCTCTACATCATCTCGTACCTCCAGGGTAGCGCTCAGCAATGGTTTTCCCCCAACCTTTACGACCCGACCATCATTCCGGTCTGGGACGGCAACTTCGCCGTCTTCATTCAGGAGCTTACGTTAAACTTCGGGCCGCATGATCCGGTTGGGGATGCCAAGGACAAGATTCGCGCGTGCCGGATGAAATCACCACTTACATCATCGAGTTCGACTCCCGAATAAGGTTCCCAGCGTGCCAATAAATGCCAGAGGTGGATAATATGATTCTCCCTTTGATAGTGAGCATTGCTTTGCCTTCCCACGTATAGAGGGTGTTTCAGGACTTTGATGTATGGGCTTTGAGCCTTAATCCGGATTCAACCCCCAAGTGTCCCAAGGGTGAAGTTTCCAGGAATAAGCTGTTATTGCCAGTTTAAGATGATAATGCAATATGGCTCTGGGTTGCACGTTTGGAGCTCACGCCAACCTCTGGATGAGCGCTGAATGTCATGCATTCGTAAAATTTGAGGTTTCGCAAATTTCGCTTTTGACCGAAGATACCGTTGATCTCGAAGTCCTGCAGGATCTAACACGCCAGCCCCTATCCCCTCTGGGTATTCATCACCTTCGTCATCTCGCCGTTCGTTTGGTACCCAACTTGTCCCTAATCCGATACCTGGTAAGCTTATTCCATATGTTTTTATCGGAATAGGCTTAGGAGACTATCTTTAGTCCGTCCCATGCCCTATTCAAAGAAGTTCATCAAAACTTTTAGCTTTGGAAAACTTCTCCGTCGTCTATTCTTGCGCCCTCACTTAAACCAGGGCTGCACAAAACATAACACCCACATTCCTTCTTCTCAACCACCACCATGGGTTCCCCCAAGTCCAAGCCTACCGCCACTCGCCCTAAGGCTCGCCCCAAGGTTTCTGCTTCCTCTCTCTTCTTCAACATCTTCAACCATGACTCGGTCTACCCTCTTGGCCTTCACCTCCTGGACCCTGAGTCCATCATCGACTGCGCCCGCCCCAAGCTCAAGACTTGCGTTGTCAATGCCCTCCCCGCTCTCGTGAGTTTCCTTTCCTTGCCGCCCTTTTCTCTAGTTACTGACCGTCCTCCCAGCGTTACCTCAAACGAAACGTCAACTTCCAGGATCTTGACAATCAAGCACGTCTTTTCTACACAGGGATCAACTGGATCATGGAGTGGCTCTACACCCTTCCTCGCGAGTGGTACACATTCTGCGTGGATGAGGACACCTACCCTTCCGACGTGTGTCCCCATCTTTTCCTTTACTTTTATTGCCTAATCCCAATTTCTTTCCAGTTGTCGACTCTCATCAAGGTCATCCCTCCTGCTCGCAGCCAGGTTGTTTTCGACCCCAACGACTACAACCCCGTGGGCCGGTTGTTCATCAACTACGACGACTCCATGCCGACCGACGCTCAAATTCGTGGGTTCCTAAGAGGTCTGCCCCCTATTCTGCCACCGCCGCCTTCTCTGGCTGCGCAACCTGAGGCTGGTCCTTCCAGGACCAAGGCCCATGTTGCCCCTCCCTCGGTTGGGTACATCCTCTTTTCTTTTGTTCCAGCCACTTCTTGATCTGAACTGGTCCTTCGTCTAGTCCGTCCAAGAAACGCCCGCGCAAGTCCGAGGATCCAGACCCTGTGGCCGCTTCCGACGTCGGTGCCTCTTCCGAGGATGAAGTCCCCATAAGTTGCCTTCGATTCTTTTCTCATCACCCCCTAATTTGCCCGACCCTAGGCTCCCAAATCCAAGACTTCTCGTGCTCTTCGCACCAAGAAGGCCAAGATCGATGAAGGTTCTCCCGTAAGTTCCACTTCTCTTATTCCCTATTCCACCTTCCTGACTTTTCTTCCTCAGGAGCCCGCTCGCCCGTCGAGGAAGAAGAAGTCCAAGGGAAAGGCCAAGGAGGAGGTCGCCTCGGTGAGTCTCTTTATTCTTAATTTTTATGTCGGAAACCTTATTCCCGTAGAATAAGATCCCTGATGCGCCGCACTACCGTAACCGCTCTCCGGGTGCCAAGGCAGCCTCTCGTTCCGACAAGGACCCCGATGCTACCAAAATCTCGAAACTCATCGCGGCCCGTGTTCAACAGGCCAAGGACGCCAAGGCTGGCACGCCTGGTGAGCCCTTAATCCTATTACCCTTAATCCGCTAGTCTGCTAACCCTGCCGACCTTAGTCCAACTCAACATGGACCTCGACGGCAACTCCTACAACTTCGGCGACCCTGATGACATCTATCTGTACCTCGTCCGGAAGAAGGCTCAGCTGGCGCCCGAACGGTTCTTCACTGGTCACCCGACCACCACAGCGCACCGCCGGCTCGACTCCGACACCTATGTTAATAGGTTCGAGTCTCTCGAGTTGATCGACGTCCAGAAGATCCTTGAGGTGGATATCAAGGACACTCTGATTGTGAGTAGTCCCTTATATCTTATTCCGATTCTTTTTACTAATCCAATGGATAGCCCGAAGAACCGTGCATGTTCTGCATCCTTCATCGCATTGAGTGCGTCCCTATCGCCTTCGGGCATGGGTGCCTCAACTGCTTCTTGAAGGGCTTCCGCTTTTGCTGCCATACGGTGACTATGTCGGAGCTCATCAAGTTTCATGTGGAGTTTGCAGACAGGTTTGCAGCAGCATCACCCAGTACGTCACAGTTTTCTCGAATCCGAACTGTCGCTTATTCTGGATTTCTTAATCCCAGCAACCGGGATCATCGTGGATCAATTCCAGCGTACGGCGACACGCCTGGCCAGCATCACCTCTCTCTACAACGACGTGTCCGTTGATTTCGCCGAGGCGTTCGACCATCTGGTCCGCCACTTCAACACCTGTGTCGAGAGGTTCGGTGACGAGACCTTCGCTACTCGGTTCTCGGATTCTTCCTCGGCCGTCCGTGACCACCTCGCCGACCTCATGGCCCAGTTCCGGAGGACCTACAAGTCCTTCAAGAACTTGGACATGAGCGACGTCGACTTTGGGAGGCCACCTCGTCCACTCTCGACCGCACGGGCCTTAATCGACATCGCCCGGGACCCATCCGAGTCCGTCGAGGTCATTGATGTGGGCACCGATGGTGACGAGGAGGCTGAGTCGGAGGAGGCAGAGGAGGAGGTCGAGGAGTTGAGGCTGGCGATGCCGCTGAAGCCGGCTCCCAAGCCCTCTTCGAGGCCGTCCGCCACGAAGCCTTCTTCTACGCTGAAGAAGCCCACTTCCAAGCCATCACCTGCACGCCCTGCGTCCACTCGAAGCTGCGCCGCGCCCAAGGACACAGACTAGGTCTCCCGTCGTTGTTCCGTAGTCGTGCTTGCTCCGCCCTGCTTATTCTTAGTCTATCCACACAGACATTGTAGACAGAATAAGTAGGCTTTTAACATATATAGTCGCATTGTACTGTGTTGTCTTGCCGTTGGCCCCAAAATGGGGCCTAATACAATTACTTGCCGTTCTCTCTGGTTTTGGCGTGAACTCAGATTTGTCGGACTTGAGTACCCTTTTGGCAAGGTCTTGCTAAGTCCTTAATCTGGTTTGGACTCTTCTATCTTCTATCTAAGATTAGGATAAGATCCTGTAATCTTATCTTAATCATAGTGGCTGTGATGATGTTTGTCTCCAAACATGTCAAGGGAACTTGGCTCAGACACCTGCTCCTCTTTTCATCACTTATTCCTACCATGCCATTTGCTTCGATTAAGGAGAGATATATGTCTTATATGATGGAGGATATGAAGGTGTGTTGTTCACACTTGAGTACATGCCCCCGCTTAGACTGACGTCATATCCCTTAATCCAGCCTCCTGCTGATCTGCACTGTGACCATTGTGCTTCTTCGAGTTGCGAATGCTTATTCCAGTCATGGGGCAGAGGCTGCGTAGCCTGTGAAACTCGCCTTTTCTATGACTGTAATATGATGAACTTGATGGAATGGTTCTCATTCCGTCACAGTTCTTCTTTCAATGAAGGCCGTGCGCATAGTTCCCTTAATCCATCCGGAATAAGCACTGATGGCCAGGGTTTCTAGTTGCCCCATTTGGTCGCCATCTGTTCCCTTATTCTGAACTATTCGAACATGTTCGCGCTGTCTTCATCTTCTACCACCGGTGCTATTACAACCGAATCCGCCGCGAGTATAAAGCTCAGATATACTCGATGCCTCGTTTGGAACTCTACCGGCTTTTGAACATCTGGCATAACGATGGATACTCTGTGACTGCCATGAGTCTTCTTTTGGAGTGCATCGGTTATTGGGAACGCGGAGTTATTCAGCACCCCACTATCCTAGTTCATGATTAGGCCTGTATTCCTTATTCCAATAGAAGTGATCTCCTTAGTTCTCCATTTTTCGGAACCTAAGAGCCCCCTTTTCTCGGAATAAAATCGATCAGACCCGTTTATCCGACCGCAGCATCTCATTTAAGCATCGGGACGTCTCTCGTACTTAATCCTGCGTTATCCCATGTCCACTGTTTTGAGCACTATTCGCCAGCTTCCTGTCCCAGATGACCTGATCCGTCAGAAGGTGATTACTATGTTTCGTGGTCGTAAGGTATGTCTTTCTCCTGCTCAGATGCCCTTATTCTGACATCCTTATTCCAGCCCATAGGGAGCTGTTCACAGTGCACCCTCCTTAGCATCCCATGTACCGCAGTTGGTGCGGGTCGTGACTGCAAGGAGTGCGAGCTATCCCTTAATCCACTCTGCAACTTCGCCACCTTCGACTTCTTTGCCCAAGCCGTCAATGCGGAGGACAAACAGGCTATCACTGACCATAGTATGTCCCAATAATCCTTATTCGCCCGATACTTGGCTAACCTATTCCTTAATCTGCTAGAGGTCTCGCCTAACTGGCGCATCTATAGCAAATACGAGGCCTGGTTCGCTCTTTATCCGTACGTTGAATCGGTCATCGACAAGTGCCAAGGTCAACACCGTATGGAGGCGGCTGCTGCCCTTACCCACTTGCTTACTGCCATTGATCCTGGTGCTTTCGGGCTGATCCACCAGATCCTCTCGACTCAGTATCAAACTTCATCTGGGCTTCTCCACCTATTCCAGTCCATGGCTGCCAGCAACGCCAGTCACCGCTCCTTAATTGGAGACCAAGCCTTCATCACCCAAATGGCCATGGCTCGCGCCCAGGCCTTAATCCTGCCTTGTCTTGCTCCTCGCACCGTTCTGCTGTCTCAGATTCCCCTGACCATCGAGGATGTGATCGACTTCACCGGAGGTTCCGGTTTCATTAATCCTTCTGACACTGTTGGCCGTGGAGCGTACATTGAGGACGTGTAGACTATTATCTTTAGTAGATAACTGCCTTGTAATCCTTATTCCAGAATCGAGTTGATTATTCGCTATGCCTTTGGTTTGACCACGAATAATGGTACTCCTTCCAGATCAGGTATGTTTCACTTTAGAATAGGACGGTCTGGCTCAATGTTTTTACTATTTTCGCCATTGGTTCCTATCTTCTTGATCTTGGGACTGGTTTATCCATAATCCGATGAATTCAACCACGGATGTGATCGCTCCCTTGCGGCCTCAGAATAAGCCATTGAATAGAGTAGCGGGAATAAGGACCTTTCCCCTGTTGGAATGATCCTATTCCGGGCTGCGGCGGCCAATTTTAACTTGTTTAAGGGGTCGAATGTATTCAAAGGCGATCGCGAAAAGCGGCCCTAGTGTATACCCTCTCCCCCATTTTTAAAATAACAACTGTCCTCAGTTGTGCCGTTTATCCGTACCCTATTATCCCGGGGTATAAAGGTGGCCTGGTTTAAGGCTTATTCCTTAACCTTTGGGTCCCTTTACACTCGTTCTGTACGCATGGCTCCGCCTACTGGTCCTCGTGCCGCGTCCCAGACTGTAGAGTCCCCCGGCCCCTTGGCCATGCCTTCTGGTATCCACAAGCAGCTTTCCTGTGCCGAGGAGACTCTTATGGCTATCAACTTTCCCAAGCCAGACCGTCAGGCCAAGCTTTTCCTTGATACTGCTGAGGCCATGGTATGCTTCCCTTGTTTCCCCTATTTTTCAGAGTTCAACTTTCTTGGTCTAGCTCCCGGGCCTCAAGTATCTCGAGGTCTGTGCGTGCCACCACCCGAGTGGCCAATTCTACTTCAATTTCCGCAACAAGTATCAGCAGTTTGCTATTCATCGCTCGGGCAGGTTCCCTCGCGCTATCCAGCAGGTTGTTGATTTCTGTGATGAGATCACTCGCTTCCGCAAGCGTATCCCTCACATTGACGAGGCTCGTCGTCAACGTGAGCGTACCGAGCGTGAGGATGCCCTTATCGAGGTCCAGGAGTCCAAGGTGACTTCCTCCCTCTTAATTCTGCCATCTGAGCTTATTCCCAACTTTTTTTTTTTTTTTCAACTGCAGCGCCGCAAGTCCAAGAAAGTCAAGTCTCGTGCAACCGTCTCCGATGATTCCTCCTCCGACAGTGAGGACGAGGTTGCCAAAGTCATCGGGGACGAGGACTCAGTCATGAACGACTGTTATATACCGAGCCGGGGTGGACCCGAAGAGCAAATGGCCGAAGGACCGGAGGCTCCAGTATGTCGGAGCGTCAGAGGGCCGGAGGGTCCGGAACGTATACGAAGGAGGATCACAACACCACAAGGGGTCAAGGGTGAGTGACTACCCTAACCGGCAGGTATCCGATAGAAGAAGACAAGTCGGAGTACCGGAGGGAACCGGAGAGGATGGAGACGACTCAGTGCAAGGAAAGTGAGCCAAGCAACATCAATTATCAATCTGACGTACAGGACATATTAAAGACATATTTATACTAAGTATCTAATTGTATTCCATAAAAGGAAGGAGAGTGGTTCTTAACAATAAGTCAAGTCAGATGGACTGATGAGAAGTCGTATGACAATAAGTGAAAAGGAAGGAAGACGGATAAACGGGAAACGCTCAGTAATCCTTCATTGCGTAAAAACCCGATGGTACCGGATGGTTCTGAGCCTCCGGTAATATACCTGAGCCTCGGAACCAACTGGAGCTACCGGAAGGTCGACGAGAAGACTGGGGATGTTGCATGGATATAACAGTATCCCCCTCTTAGGTTCCTCTCCCATGAGGAACCCAAAAGGAATGAAGTTTGTCCAACAATGAGGAAGCGTGGGAAAATAAACAAGATCAAAAAGTCACGTGCTGTTGGTTTTGACTCAGACATTTCTTTCTTTCGTACCACCACCACCTCCGGCACACTAACACCAAAATATGATGCCGTCCACCAACCATAGTAGCCAGGAACGTGAGGGGTTGTCGGACACCGACCACAGCGACACCGGAAACAGCAAGAAGTCCAGGAAGGGGAAGGCGTGAGCGACGACGACGGAGCTGCGCGAAGAGGCCGCGCAGCGGTTCTACGAGGAGAGGGAGCAGCGCCGGGTACGCCTTATTTCGGCGTATCAGGAACAGGCGGAGGAGGCCGTGCAACGCGCGGAAGTGGCGAATGAGGAGGCCGCTCGTGCCCTCCAGCTCATTCGAGACCTGGAGGCGCTCAACGCGGAGGCTCCGGAATTCGACAAATTGCCAGTGATAGAAACGTTGAAGTCGGTGTCGCCGGAGCGTGCGGAGGGGGGAGGTGAGGTGGACGAGCTGAACGACGAGGACGACAGCGACGTCGAGCAGGAGGGGGAGAATGGTGCGTCGCAGTGAAAACCGGAACCTCCGGTACTAACAGTTTTTATTTTCGTAGTTTGCGAATCCTGCCGGAAGAGCGGGCAGGTATGCGTGGTGGAGGCGGGACGCACCGCTTGCCGCCGGTGCCGCAACAAGCACGTCCAGTGCAGTCGCGCGCGGCCCCTCGGACCGCCTCGCGTCAACAAGCGACGTGCGGTGCAGGAAGCCCGTCGCCAAGGGTCCGCACCGGTTGCGGGGCCCTCGCGGACGCGCCGGAACACCCGAACGGAGCGGGGGGACCGGAGCGACCGCGAGGTGCGTGATCGCACGCGGAAGAAGCGGGAACGGAGGGCGCGGAAGGTGGAGGGCAAGGAAAGCGTGCGCGGGAAGCTCCGGGAGCTTGAGGCCCACGTCGGGTATCTCGGGGAGCAGGTGGGGCGCACCATGTTGCGCTATAAGCTGGCATACCAGGCGTGCCAGCTTATCCTCAAGACTCTCACGGCAAGTGGTCGGGAGGTACCGCCCGGTGTTGAGCGGATGCTCCGTTGGATGGCGGCCGACATGGAGGCCTCCAAGTGGGATTTCTCCCTCGCGGAGGAGGCGGAGCTCGACCTGGTCGCCGAGGAGCCGGAGGAGGACGAGGACGCGCGCCCGGCGAAGCGCCGGAGGCTGATGAAGCGTGGGAGCCCCGAGGTGGAGGCGAAGGAGGTGGAACCCGCCGAGTTGGAGGACTCGGAGGCAGAACCAGAAGCTCCGGTTGCGCCCCGAGCCCGTTCCACATCCTTGTTATATACCGTGCCGGAAATGGACCTAGGGCGAGATGGAAGATAGGCCAGAGGTTCCGGAGGCTCCGGTTAGTACCGGAGGTACCGGAGGGCCCGGAAGAGGTCCGGTGCAGTATAAAGGAAGGATAGCAACACCACAGGGGGTTAAGGGTGAGCTAACGCCTTGACTGACGGATAAACGGAAGTCGAGGTACCGGAGGTGATAAGGGGTACGAAGACGACTCAGATCGAGAGGAAGAACTAGGCAACGATTAACGTTAATAATCAAACTGAAGTACATGAAGTAAAGACGTAGTATTTAAATGGAATACCTAATTGTATTCCCAAATAGGAAGGAGAGTGGTTCATGACAATAAGACTTGTCATGAGGACTGATGATAAGTTGTAAGACAATTAAAAGGAAGATGAGAAGACGGATAAACGGGAAACGCTCAGTAAGCCTTCATTGCGTAAAAACCCGATGCTTCCGGAAGGTCCGGAGGCTCCGGGATATGACCGGAGCTCCGGAACCTACCGGAGCGACCGGAAGGTCGACGGGAGGCTCTGGGATGTTGCATGGATATAACAATCCTGGCCAGAGGATTTCCGGTCCGTGGACGGCGGGGAGGATGTGAGGATGGATGTGGATGCGCCTGAGGCGCCAGAGGGGCCGGAAGGGCCCGAAGAACAAATCGCCGCGACGTCCCGAGTTGCGAGCCAGGCTGCGGAGGCGAGGACCGTTACGGTCCTCACATTCAAGCCCGACCCGGAACCCGTTCCGCCTCCACCGCCCACTCCATCGCCAGCACCGGAGCCTCCGGTGCAGGTGAAGAGGGAGTCGGAGGCGCGCGAGTTCCAAACCCTCGTGTTGCAGCCAGGAGCTCCAGCCGGATTCCACGAGGAGGATGGAGTGTTCGTGATGGACGATTCGGACGAGGAGATGGGGGAGCCAGAGGCTCCGGAAAAGCCGGAAGCGTCCGGAAGAGCGGAGTGAAGGCCCTGGAGGCCCAAGGACAAAAGGACTTTGTAATTAGAATAATGAGTGTTGTACTATGATTTTGGACGAAATTTCGTTTTCCTTGATTTTAATTTTGTGTGATGAGTTAATATTCGGGTCCGGGCTTATTAGGAAAGCGCCGGTGAAAGTTGTCGATATGTTCGGCCGCGTCCAAGTCGTCCGCCCCAACCCAAGCATACTGATCGTCGGTATTCTCGTACCTGAGCCATTCGACGTAGTACCGGAGCTTAGTCCGGAACCTCCGGTCGATCTTCGAGTCAACGATTTGCTTGATTTCGAAGTGTGACTCGCTGTCGATGATTTCTATGGCCGCCGGAGGTAGCTCCTCGCGTCCCGGAAATGGGTTCGGAACGTGCGGTTCGAGTTGGGAAATATGGAAGACTGGATGGACCTGTGACAACGATTTCGGAAGCCGAATGGTGTAAGAAGCGGCACTGGGTTTGCCAATAACTTCGTAAGGGCCAAGATACGTCTCCGAGAATTTCGGAGTTGGCCGGCTGGTGTGAAGATGTTTCGCGAGGATGAAAACCTGATCGCCGATCGAAAGCGGAGGTTGCGGAGCGCGTTTATGGTCTCCGGTTTCCTTGTACCGCTCCTGGGCAAAAGTGATTTGCTCCCGGAGGAACTGGTGCAGTTCCTGAAGATCAACGACAAAATCCTTGGCGTACATGTTCGCAACGTCACGCTCCGGATGGACCGTGATTGCTGGATTGTAACCCTTGTTGGCGAAGAAGGGGGAGATGCCGGTCAAAGCGTTCGGAGCGTTGTTGAGAGCGAATTCCGCGAGTGGAAGGAGTCGATCGCAATCGTCCTGTTGATACGAGCAGTAGATGCGGATATATTGTTCAACAGTCTGATTCATACGTTCCGTTTGACCATCAGCTTCCGGATGATAACCGGAAGTATAATGGATCTCCATATTGAGAAGTTCGCCCAGCGACCGGAAGAAGGAAGCGATGAATTCGGAGCCCCGGTCGCACGTAACGTGTGCCGGAACGCCGTGTTTTGAAAAGACGTGAATGAGGAAGAGGCGAGCGAGCTCCGGCGAATTGATGTGGGTATCGCAAGGAATGAGAATGACCTGCTTGGATGACCGATCAACAATCACCAAAATGCAGTCAAACTCGCCGGAGAGAGGGAGTTGCTCGATGAAGCCGGAGCGGAACCGGAAGGGGTTTCAGGAGTCCGTAAGGTCGATGCCAAGGCTTTTTGTTGCGCTTGCATAGAACACACGACCGACAGTAGTCCCGGACGAAGGTCCGAACCTCCGGCCAAGTGTACTCACGGCATACGAGTGCTAATGTACGATTTTGTCCAAAGTGGCCAGCCAACTCGTGATCATGCAAATTCTGCAGAACACGTATGCGGAGCTGGTCCGGAGCATCTCCGGAAACCACCGGAACGTAAATGCGATCGTAGAGCCGGAGCATACCGGAAGGGTCGAGTTTCCAGCGCGGAGTAGTGCCGGAGGCTGCAGAAGCAATGCCCGCAACGGTGGCTGGGTCATCGTTGTAGTGGGCATGAATGTCGGAATAGAGCTTCTCGACATCCATAGCGATGGAGGAGCGGAGGGTAATTTCCTCGAGGAATGTGGCCCGGAGCGACGCGGTGAGTTGATCTTGATTAAAATGGGGCGAAAATTTTGAGGATTCAATTGGCTGTAAGCCCTATCCCCCTCTTTAGGGTAGACGTCCCATCGTCTAGTCAAAGCGTCTGGCTTGGCTCCGAGCTTACCCGGACGGAACCGGATAACCATATTGAAGTGGCACAGGTATTCCGACCACCGGACTTGGCGGCGAGTGAGGATTTTGGTCGTCGCGAAGTATTCCAGGCTCTTGTGGTCGGTTACAACGTCGACCGGAAGCTCCGGTCCTTCGAGATAATGCCTCCAGTGTTTAAAGGCGTCGAAGATGGCCAGGAGTTCCTTGTCGTGAGTATCGTAGTTGAGTTCGGCCGGACCGAGCGTCCGAGACCGGAACGCAATGGGATGAATTTCGCCATCATCTCCGAGGATGGAGAGAATCGAGGCGATTGCATAGTCGGAGGTGTCGGTTTCGACAGTGAGCTGCCGGAACGGAATCCAGTGTGAAAGTACCGGAGCCTCCGTAAACGCATGCTTGAGGGTGTCAAATGCAAGTTGGCAAACCGGGGTCCATTCCCATCGGACGTTGGAACGAGTGAGGCGAGTAAGAGGGATCGTGATCGCAGAGTAGTTCCATATGAAACGCCGATAGAAATTACAAAACCCAAGGAAGGACTGAATGTCCTTCACTTTCCGGGGTTCCGGCCAATCAACGATGGCGGAAACCTTGTCCGGAGACATTCGGAAGCCTTCCGGTGACAGGATGTATCCGAGATATTCGCAGGTGGTGACGCTGAACTCACACTTGGAGAGTTTGCAGAACAGTCCGGCCTTCCGGAGGCGCCGGAGCACTTCCCGAACATGTTCGGTATGTTGGGACGGATCATCGGAATAGATCAATATGTCGTCCAAATAGATGACGACGTACACGTCCAACAGATCCGCGAACAAACTGTTCAGGAACCGCTGAAAAGCGGCCGGAGCATTGGTAAGACCTTCCGGAACAACCCAGAATTCGAAAGACCCATTGCGAGAACGAAACACTGTCTTAGGCTCGTCACCCGGAGCGATCCGGAGAAGATGGTATGCGTGCCGGAGATCAAGTTTTGTATAGATGCGAGCCTTCCCGGGAGCATCGAGGAGATCGGCGATGAGAGGAAGCGGATAGCGGTCCTTCTTCGTAATTCAATTAAGACCCCGGTAGTCGACGCACAACCGGAGGCTACCATCCTTCTTCTTAGCGAAGAGAATAGGAGCTCCATGACTTGAACGAGTCGGGTATATAAATCCCGACTTCAAATTCTTGTCAATGAAGTCCCGAAGGGCAGCGAGCTCGGTAGGCGAAAGGGAGTAGACATGACCAAACGGAGGCTCCTCGCCTTCCAGGAGCTCGATTTTGAGGTCGAATTCTCGATGAGGAGGAAGATTGTAAGCTTCCTGCTCCGAGAAGACGTCAGTGAACTCGTGGTACTCGGAAGGTAGACCGGAAGTGTCCGGAGCAGATGCAGAAGCAAACCAGGCACGGGTTTCTTCCGAGGGAGTGGCGTGCATTGTATATTGACAACAATCCTTGTCTTGTATGATGGAGCGGTAAGCCGCAGCAGACACGAGAGACACAAGCGGAGGGGTAGAAAGAGGACGAGGCCCGAAGGCCTCCGGAATCTCCATGGAAGGAGCAAGAGTCTCCATAGAAGGAGCGGGAGGTGGCGGAATCATCGGAGGTGGTGTAGGCGCCGGAACCGGAAGGACTTGTACCAGAGGTGCCTCGTCCGTAATCGGAACTACCGTAGCAGATCCCGGAATAATTTCCGGGGTTGTCGACAGGGATTTCCTTATGGGATCGGGCCGGAATGTGATAGAGGCTTCGGACCAGTTAATCAACGGATTAATGCGGCTGAGCCAATTGTATCCCAGGACCAGATCGCAAGGAGAATCGAGACGTGTGACGAAGAAGTCCATGTATTGAACTTCCCCGGAAGGAAACCGGAGCAACAACCGGAGCATCCGGTTGATGATGGAAGATGAGCCGTCGAGATACTGGACCCGCACCGGGTCCACCGTATACGTGGAAAACGCATTAGATTCGCAGACTTTCAATGATACAAAACAATGAGATGATCCGGAGTCCACAAGCGCACACACACGGGAGTTGAATCCCGCGACTACTCGAGAGAGAAGAGATGGAGAAATGGAAGAGCATAGCTCCGGCTCGGAGATGTCCAACCGGAGGGAGGAAATATCGAGAGAGACGTAAAGGGCATTAGGGAAGAGAGCGAAAGCGTTGAGACGAACCTCGGTGAGCACCCGTGAGTCAACGCAACTCGGACCAGGTGCGGAGGATTCCGAGTTGCTGATCAATTTTTTGACTCAGCAGCTGCGGCGGCCGGCGTTGCCAGAGCCGCCGGAGCCTGGGTGGTCGTACCGGAGGTCGAGGCCTGTGCGGCTTTGGCGCTTGCCTGCCCAGGACGCTTGTTGCAGTTGTCGGCTGAGTGACCCTTACCTCCGCAGTACATGCAGAGGTTATTCTTCCGGCGACGCTCGCGTTCGTCCTGCTTGATCTTTCCGCTGGCGTCGAGCTTGTCGGCGTAGGCGTGAGCGGCAGGAGTGGCGTCGGACGACTTGGCCTTGCCTTTACCCTGGTTACCGGAGCGTCCGGTATTGTTACCGGAGTTTCCGGCAGTCGCAGCAGTAGAGGAGGGTGCAGGAGCGTTGGAAGATTTGGAACCCCTGCCGGAGTTCCAATTACTGGGTTTCGGGTTGCCGGATTGACCTCCGGTAGCGTTACCACCACCGGAACCGGAGGGTTTATCGCGTTCACGCTCCCAGAGCTTCTCCGCCTCGCGTTTCCAGTACCGGCCATCGATGATGCGAGCAACCAACTTCACTCCGTCGAGGGTGTTGGCATAGTTGTGATGAACCATGTCGTCCTTGATCCGGCGGGGAAGTCCTTCGTAAAACTGATACCGGAGGGCGTTATCGCTCCACCGGGTCAAGACCGAAAGGAAGTCGAACTCGATGATGTAAGTGGTGATCCGGTCACCGGATTTCATCCGGCACGAATCTTGTGCTCGGCATCCCCAACCGGATCATGCGGCCCGAAATTTAACGTAAGCTCCTGAATGAAGACGGCAAAGTTGCCGTCCCAGACCGGAATGATGGTCGGGTCGTAAAGGTTGGGGGAAAACCATTGCTGAGCGCTGCCCCGGAGGTACGAAATGATGTAGAGAATACGATCATCGTCGTCCGGAAAGTCTTGCGGGCGCTCCGCGAAGTGCAAATAGCACTGGGTGAGGAAGGACGAGAGTTTAGCCGGGTCCGATCCATCGAAGGTGTCCGGATTATGGAGATTGGATCGGTTGGAACGAGGAGGAAGGTCTGCGGGACGAGCGGAGAACACATTGATGGCATCCCGGAAGGTCCGGATGGTGTCCATAATTAAGGCCTCGTTGGCCTCAGGCGTCGGAACACGACGAGGGGCACGAGGTATACCGGGACCTCCGGGGCCACCGCCAGGGGGGCCTCCGGGTGGACCTCCTGGAACACCAGGACCACCGGGACCGCCGGGACCTCCGGGGCCACCTCCGGGTGGACCACCGGGAGGGCCGGGCGGTGGACCAGCACCACCACCTCCACCACCACCATTACTGCCACCATCGCCTCCATCGCCGTTGTTACTGCCCCCGTCATGAATGGAAGGAGCAGGATCACGCTCGGGAAGCTCCTCCGATAAGTGGAGGCTTGCTGCATGACCTCCGGAATGTACGGAGTCTTCAGAAGCCTCCTGGGGATCTTCCGGAACCTCAAAGATACGAGGCCCAGCGATGGGAGATACGCTACGAGAGATTGCTGCAGCGCAGCGTGGATGGGGTGAGGCCGGATATCTCACCGGATTCTCGGGAGTCCGGGGATTGAGAACCAACCCCGGAATTGTTGTTGGAGAAGGCATAGGCGGCGCAGGTGAACTCCGAGTGAATTGCGGAGTGTATCGAAGGGTAGGTGATACCGGAATAGACGGTGATAAGCATGCAAATTGCCAACGCGTGAAATTTATCAAATTTGGCGTTCTTGTTATACTTACCAAAGTATAACAAGTGTTTATTAGATATCTTGCCCATTAAGAGCCATAGTGAGGTCCGTACTGTTGGCTAAAGGAGCATCGAAGTAAGGTACACCGTAAAGATCTATTAAGTCACCGATACCACGAGGGTCAACGACTTATTAGGCTATGGTGGACTTTCTCGAAAGTACAGGTCCAACCATTCGAACGAATTGGGACGTGTATTGTGCGCCATATATCAAGGACATAACACACATTATCCATTCAGACCATAAACACGTCAAGGACGCGTCAGGAGAACATTGGGAATCGTGTTTGTAAGGAAAACCTGTCAAGTGAGGCATTCGGGCCGGATATCCGGAGATAGCCGACAGATTAGATACCGGGATTTTCCGTATCGAGGTGTTGACCGCGGGGCATATTGGGTGACAAAGGCGTCATCAGGCAAGAGATACAGGACAACCAGTCTGTTAACGGCCATTGGTCTAAGCTGGTTGGCCCGGGCAATCTCTACCACAATTTATCCGGACAAGCCATGCTTGGCATGTCCAGAGATATCAAGACCATCAAGATATGATGGCAACAACCTAAAAACAGAAAGATAGATGTCAAGCTCTCGGGATAGAGCTCTTATTTAACCGTTCGTCCGCGCCTCATGATACATGGGACTTTAAATAGCTGGGTCCGTTTATCCGTATATACCAGAATGAGCTGATTGTATTATTTATTCTTTTATCATGTGGTGTATAATTCTTGTATAAATACAGGTAGGTTTCGAGTGGAAAGCCAGTGAATCCACCCCTTCTTTGCTAGACGTACGCAGCATTGCTGGTATTGTCACCTGAGGAAGTCTTGTATTCATTCGGGGTACCATTAGGAACTTGTTTGTTCTTTCTGTTATTCTCGGTCAATATATTGTTGGTTGTTGGATCATATCTGTTTAAAGTGCCAGAACCTTAAGGAAATCAGAATCGTATCGGGTCATATCGGGTCATATCGGGTTTCATAAGGATAACAGGCAAACGGATTGGTAGAACACGGAACATTATAAGGAATATCGAGAACACTGAACGGATAACAAAGTCTTAGGACCTACTCCACCATCTTTGTTGCATAAAAACCCTCTTGGCTTTCTCTAGATCTCCTCAGAGTCACTAGATCGGCTATTTGGATTGTTACCAATACTTTCTCGAAAGTAACTATTACATAGTTTTAGCCCAACCATTAACCTAATACTTGGTTATACCCCGTACTCGCACGTTTATTGTTTGGATCAGTGTGTTTGAAGTGGTTTAGTGTATTTTGGTGCTCAAAGCATTGATATACATTGACTCCTTTTACCCTTATTCAGATAGTCAGCGTTTCAACGGGTACATCGACGGACCGAGAACTTGGACCGGAGTACTCATCAGAACGATCTGGCTGAACATACGGGATTCTCGACGTGGTTCCCGACCAGTCCGACCAGTGTTGGAACGTTCGATTTGTTCCGTGTTGGGTAGATTTGGATTAGGAAGACGAGACATTGCCAGTCAGAGTAGTGAGATTGATAATACTGTTATATACCGAGCCGGGGTGGACCCGAAGAGCAAATGGCCGAAGGACCAGAGGCTCCGGTATGTCGGAGCGTCAGAGGGCCGGAGGGCCTGGAACGTATACGAAGGAGGATCACAACACCACAAGGGGTCAAGGGTGAGTGACTACCCTAACCGGCAGGTATCCGATAGAAGAGGGCAAGTCGGAGTACCGGAGGGAACCGGAGAGGACGGAGACGACTCAGTGCACGGAAAGTGAGCCAAGCAACGTCAATTTTTAATCTGACGTACAGGACATATTAAAGACGTATTTATACTAAGTATCTAATTGTATTCCATAAAAGGAAGGAGAGTGGTTCTTAACAATAAGTCAAGTCAGATGGACTGATGAGAAGTCGTATGACAATAAGTGAAAAGGAAGGAAGAAGGATAAACGGGAAACGCTCAGTAATCCTTCATTGCGTAAAAACCTGATGGTACCGGATGGTTCGGAGGCTCCGGTAATATACCGGAGCCTCGGAACCTACCGGAGCTACCGGAAGGTCGACGAGAAGACTGGGGATGTTGCATGGATATAACAACGACGCTCCTCCCCTCAAGGTCGGCTTATTCCGAATATGTTGTCTTATTCCAGACTCATATCCAAAACTTCCCAGATCTTTGGGGACGAAGATTCGCCCATGGAGGCTCCGTCCAAGTCGTCTGCCAAGGAATCCTCTGCCTCATCCCAGGCATCTACTACCATTGAAACTATCGATGCCGATACCTTCTCCAAGGAGATTGAAGAGGTTGCTCATCCTTCCTCTTTCAAGGTCAAGTTCACCAAGAAGGTAAAGTTCCTTAATCCAAGGGACCTTATTCTTGATCACTCACGATCTTTCTTAGAACAAGGACAATTCTCCCAAAGAAGATGTCAAGGACGATACTGTGCATATTCCCTTAACCCCGTACCCTCTTTGTACTGACGTTGTGTCTTCTTCCCTTCTCCAGACCAAGGCTCCCTTTGACAAGACCGGCCCTGAGGAGGCTAACAAGGTAGCTGACGAACTCCCTCCCCCTCGCAAGCGTGCTCGTGCGAATTCCAATTATGAATATGAGGAAGCTCACTCTGGCCCACAGGGTGCGTTTATCATCGACTCGGGCACGCCGGTCTACATTATTGACGGACGCCTAGTCGCTGATCTCTCCGCCAAGCAGCCCGAGAAGCTTTCTCCCAAGAAGATTACTGAGACCCTCGATGCTGCCGCCCGCCATATTGCGGCTCAGTCCCGGTTCGAGGTCCCTGACGAAGCATTCTGCCGTCAGGAGCGTAACATCCCCTCTCACATGGCCTACGCCGCCTATCAGTTGTGCTACCACGTTCGTATCCGCGAGCAGCTCGAGGCTGAACATCAGCGCCTTCTTGACATCATGAAGGAGCGTAAGCTCAGTCCCATCAACTATGGGATTTCCGAGTAGGTCTGTTTCCCGTTTTATTATCCTATCAGCCGTACTGATCCTTGATCTAAGGGTGAACACCGATTCGTGCGTCCCCTGCCCGAATCACGGCCACGCACCATCATCGTGTTCCCACCTCCCTGAGTCCGATGAAGAGGACTTGGGAGACCTTGACACCTATGACTATTGCCTCGAGTTCAGTTCTTCTGCCTATCTTCCCGAATGACTCCCAGAAGTAGATTTTGTCATCACTGTGGATGCTTCCATCTATAGTGCTGGCTTCTGAATCATTACCTCACATCCAACTTGTATCCCACACTCTTTTACAATCCATCCCTGTGTCTACCCATTGAAACTCCTGGTGTGATCGTGTCAAGACTCTAAATTTTCCAGTCTTAAGTACGCTTTTGCGTGGACCGCCTCGGATTTTCAACATCGTATACAGGATCTGGACCTGAAACTTCCTCTTCAGGTTCACTTTCACTCTCATATTCCTCAGATAAGTCTTCTTCCTCGACTTTCTTCCAGTCCGGTGATACGGCTCGTAACTGCGTGCCGGTGTAATCGTGCATTTTTGCACTTCTAGTCGCCAACTAGAGCCTCTATCCGGTGATATACAAGTAGAGTCAGAGTGAGCTCCGAGCCGCTGGCTAGGTGTTCACGACGCGAGAGGACTATTGTCTTCTAGATACAATACGGTTTGATCCTTATACCATTGGGGGTTAGCGTGCGGTGTCTGGGACTCAGTGGGCTTCATAGTATTGAATTGACTTCGCAAAGGGTCGGTTGTACTAAAAGCTAGACACTGTATCGAGGAGGTAAAAACACCTAGACTTGAGACACTTGCATGAAGTCCACAGATTGGGCATGGAAACTCATATATATACACTAGACCCTGGATGGGGTCTAGTCGCGACAACTATAACTTGGTTCGCGAACAGTAGTTCGAAGTTTGAGCGAGAATCATGAAACCGAGAAAGCCGAGACATCGGAGATCGTCGGGAAATGATCGCGACAAGTGTCGATCATGGAAGGACGCATCGCGACGGCAATCACACATAACGAGATAGTCATCAGAATCGATGAGAGACGCTTAGACCGAAGGAATGAGCGAGATGCGTAGACATTGGCCGGACGGCAGTGTCGCGTCGACCAATAGAGAGCCAGACAATATGCCGCGACCTACGTGGTCGCGCGGCCAGTAGTTGAGGCGCGTGTTCGGCTAGCATACGTGCTAGGGCCGGCAGACCTCGGGAACAAACCAATATACCTAGTAAGGGATCGAGCTGGTCAAATCTAGATGACTTGTCTCGGCCTCGTACTACGAATACCAGCGGCATACCTCCGCAATTCCGTGTACATCAAATCTCTCTTATATCTTGACTCATTTCTCATTACTATCTACAATTCCTGTATCGTATATAAAGCCTAGCAGATCCCGCGATTCAGCACTGCATCTCCCACCAAAGTAACGGTGTTGGTGCTGGTCTGAGCCTAGCGCGGAGATACGTTATATATAACTATCTTTGTTGTTATCGTTCAAATATAAAGTGGTCTTGTTGGCATATATAAGCTTTAAAGGACTTAAGCCGTGTTCTTGGAGAGTCGCGACATTTGTGTGAAAGGCACCTGTTTGGTTGTTACCTCAGGTCTGCTGTTGGCACTGTTCCGGTGAGTTCAGTCGCAGTACCCAGTCGTTGGCATCCGTTCCAGTGAGTTCGGTCGCGATCACAAGTCTAGATCCAGTGTGGTCTCCGTCAGAGTACGGCAGGAAATCCTATCTAAGTCTAGAGAGACTTATAGGTCTTCGAGATTGCCTTTGTGGTGTCTCAAAGTGGAAAAATATATAAAACCCATATCGCTTCTGTCGAAGAAGATAATCCCTGGTCAATCTTTGACTACTTTGTGCTCATACCAGTCCTAATAAGACTTCTATCGAGTTGGCATTTTCGAGACACGAACCTGAGAAGTTCAATCTTACCTGTAAACTGCAGGACTACCCGAACTCAATTGTGTGTGTGTGTGTGTGTGTTGGTTGTAGTGTTTTTAGTTGGTTAGTTGCCGTCTAGCAGCTTTCTGATTATCTTCGCGAACATCAGTGTACCCGTAGCCACTGTTTCACCGGATTAAGCCTTATCTTGTGGAATTGCATATCTTTCCCCAGGTACTCGTCTTGAACATCATCTTCAGCTGCTAAGGCCTCTAATAATTCTTTAGACGAGTCTATCAATTCCTCTATCTTTTGTGGTAACTTGATATTGGCTTCGTAAGGTACAACCCTAAATTGTGCAACTTTGCCGTGCAACATTGCACCATTCATTTCACAACATAGGTATGACCCTCCTTTTGTCCTTCAAACAACTACCATTGGGCCTAGATATCTGGGATCCATCTTGGTGTTTAAGGACTTTTCAACCTTGGTATTTTGTACAAGTACCAAATCCCCGGGTTGAAAATTGAAATCCTTAATCGTGTGTTCATGAATCTTTTGATACCTCCTTGCTGCGGCTAGCTTCTCTGCAGAGACCCTGTTCCGCATTTCATCCACATGTTGAATATGTTTGGCTAAGGCTTTCGCCCTTAATCCGATCAGTTCAGCTGTCGATATTATGGCATCAGGGTATTCCACAAGCCAAGTGGCCTCCTCAATGTCCAAGGGGATTGTCGGATGTGCTCCTGTTACCGCGAAGTAAGGAGTACATCCTAGCCCTCGCCTAGTCGTTATTCGATCTGTGCATATTACTTGGGGTAAGAACCAGTACCATTTCCTGGTGTCTCCTCTTGTGGCTTTATACATTGCCTGCCTCATATCCCAGTGGCCTCTTTCGACTGGCCCATTGGCCTTCGAATTATAAGGAGAAATCCTTATTCCCGAGATACCATACTTGGATTGTAGCCATGCAAGTGCAGCTAAGAATTGCCCTGCATTATCTGTTACAATCTCTGCTGGACAACCCCATCTACAGATTATTTCCTCTAGTAGGAATTTCCCCAATGTCTCCTCATTATCAGCCCTTATTGCCCGGGCTTCTAGGTATCTGGTTAAGGAATCCCTTGCAGCCACAACCAATCGGTGATTATTTGAGATTACTCCCATAATCGTTACATCAATGTGGACCTTCTGAAAAATTCCCGGGGTATCTGTGACCCTTGGTGGAACTCTTAACAAGGTCTTCTGCCTTACTTGACACATGTGGCATGTCCGCACATACCACTGGACATCCCACTCTAATTCTGGCCACCAAAAGCGTACCTCGATTAAGGATTTAGTCGAGTGCACTCCTTTATGACCCAGGCTATCATGAGCTGCCTTCATCATATACATCCGGTGCTCCTTCTCCACTACCAGTTTTGGTCCGGAATCATCAGATTTCCTATACAAGCGGCCCTCTTTGCTTAAGAAGAACTTGGAAGCGAATTTCATGAAGGATCGGTAACCAACGTCATCATATCCTTTGGGACGTTTGGTTGGATCCCTTAACCATGCTTTCACTAGCCTCAGCTTCTTGTCCAGCTTAATCCCGGACTTGCGCCTATGCCCTTCTGGGTATTTCTCCCTTTTCGTCGGGTCATATTTAAAGGCTTTGTCAGGTAGCAGGGGCTCTTCCTCTTGAACTTGTGACATGATGTACTGCGGCACCACCAAACTTCTCCTGGAATAAGCCCTCTCTATCGAGGCCTGATGGTCTCGTTCGTTCTGAGAAGCTTCCATGCATTCCTTCTCGAAGTCTGCCACACTTTGGGCGGGATCATCTCCTTGCCCTTCAGGTGGTTCACATAGTTTTTGAGAATAGCCTCCTCGTGTGTCTATGTCTTGTTTGAAATCTTCGAAATCCTTTGGTTGAGGGATGTTGAAGTCCCACTCGGCATGATCTTCCAGTGGCGAGTTCTCGTCGTACCCATCTTCTGGGTTAGGGTGCTCTTCATCCCCCGGTTGTGGCTTGCGCCTCGACAAACCATCCGGTGAGAAGGTAAGACCCTTGACATGTTTCAGGGTAAAATGAAACATCAGAATAGACTCTATCCAGCGATTTATAGTTGCATTAGGACCCATGCCAGGATTAGCTAGCATGCCCTTAATGTACATGGCATCGGTTTCGACCACAAGTTTCCTACAGCCCAACAGGCAATACTGCATATGAAGCAACACCCTGAGCAGGCCGTATAATTCACGTTTTGGTTGGGAAAACCTGGCCTCCCTTTCATTCAAACCAATTGAGTCAAACTTCGCAAAGTAATGCTTCTTTGGGTCATCTGGATCTACTTGGTAGATCTCTATTCCAACGGCCATCCAGGAGGTATTGACTGCTAGGACCAAGTCGCTTTCCCACTCGTAGTTAATAGGTTTAAGTGCTTCACATGTCTCCAGGGCCGGTTTGATAGCATCCATGGAGGCCTGTTCTGCCTCTCCCCATTCGAACTCCACATCGGCCCTTAGTAGCTTATTCAAGGGTCGGGTCATAGTAGAATAGTTCTTGATGAACATCCTCATATACCCTATGATGCCCAGGAATTGCCTGACTTCTGAGATGCTCTCTAGAGGTGGCCACCTTGAGATTACTCCAACTCGGTCTGTGGATGGTCTTCTTCCCTCATATGAACAGATATGTCCGACTACTGGGAATTGGTCCATGCATAACAGAGCTTTTAATCCTGAAAAGGTTCCTCCGCAGTATTTTATCCGCTGGACGATCCTATTCAGATTTTAGAAGTGTTCCCATACAAACCACCTTATTCCTTTGTTTTCAGGAATAGCTTCGAATGAGCCGTCCAAGTTTTTATACCTTGTTCCTGGCCCTCGAATAGGCACATCATCGATATATGGAATAGTGACATGTGGTATCTCATCTCGCAAGATATATGTCACATCGTCATGGAATATTGGTACTGAGTTGGTCCACCCTTGAGGCAGTTTAACCAGCCTTAGGCTCCAAACAGGGTTTGAAACGTCGTAAAGTCTCTGGAGTTTTCGTCCAAGTCTCTATGATCGTACCCGGAGTACAAGTCCAATACAGCCCCACAACTCCGCCCTGCGAAATGATTCGCTAGTTCATCCGTTGCCGGTGGTATTCCAGAGTGTGCAATGGTGACAGCATTGAGGGGCTCTAAGGAGTGGACCAGCTGGATGCTTTTGCCATCCTTCTTTACTACTCCAAAGAATTCTGTCCTATAAGAAGAATTAGACGGCTCGTAGACACCAGCATCTATTTTCTTCTTAATTATTTTACAGACTTCCTCTAACTGACCCCGCGGAATAGGGACACTCTTTTCCACCCACACCTTATGCTCTACTACTGGTATTTCTACCGGCGGGAAGAAATCTTTTCTAAAGCTCCCTCGTTCAGAGTCATCCCAGGCGAAGGCTTCTTCTTGTACCATCATAAAATGGTGCATCAGTTTACGCTTTTCTGCCCATAGGAAGTCTCCTATGTGAATTTTGTCTATAATTTCCTTCCTTTCCAGAGTATACCGACCAGTGGGTGCAAAATCTGCCGGTTTAGGAGAGAGTCCTGGCATATCTTTTAACAGATTTCCCGTTATCTCTCTCTTGATCCTGAACCTTTCTGGTAATTCACCATAAACCGGCCTGACCTTTTGGGCGACTGGTTTATACTTCTTTCCCAGGTTCACCTCCTTAATCGGTATGGTAGGGGACGCGACTTCATGTCAAGTCGCAATTTTGCGAATTTTGGGTCGAAAGTAGGCCCAAACGACAGGAAAATAACATGTTTCTATTCAAATTTCACGTTTCGGACTTTGGGTGTATAGTCACGTGACCAACCCGCCAAATCTCGGCGTGCAAAATTTTTTCAGGTCCGGGTTTGAAAGGAAAACAATAAATTATGCACTACTAGACCGCAGCTTGAGCTGCCGCTGCTTCCACTCCAACTCAGCAGTCTCAATATCCCGGGAGGTAACTCCTCGGTGCCCCCTGTACAGCTTGGCAGCAAACTCGGCTACCGCTCCAGTTGCACCGTCGTGATAAATATCGAGATATCGATGTGCTCGTCAGAAGAAGCGATGGATGGATACTGTATGAAGTTGTAGGGGAGCAACGGCCGGAGGACTGTGACATTCCCGTCGCCTTATTTTTAGGCGACGGGGCCACCGTGATCGTGACCGTCACGTAAAATAAGTGATGCCGTCAAAGCGTGCTGGCTCGGCCCCATTGTGTTATCTGTAAATGGAAATTCCAGCACAAAGGATAGTGCTGAAGCCACCAGGAAAAAAAATGCACATACATAATTCTGGGGATAATTATCGCCCTGGGGACGAAGAGTAGAGGGCTTGGTGGCCTCATACAAATTTTTACGAATTTTTTTCAATGTCACGAATTGTTTGAAGCGACGGCCCCATGGTGACCGTGACCCCGCCACGCGAATAGCGACGCGACGGGGGCACTGTGACTGTGACCGTCGCTCCCCTACAACTTCATACAGTATCAGTGGGCATATGTCAAGTGCTTCCTGGAGAATCTGCTTCCCATGCTCAAACTTGCCGTTGCTTCGCTCACGGAAATAATTCTTACACCAGCCCCAGAAATACTCAATGGGATTGAGCTCTGGGTGAAACTTGGGGAGAAAATGACACTCGTCACCCGCCTCCTTGATAATCAGCGGCGGATTGAGCAGGTATTTCAACAATCCGTGATCCAATCCACACACCTTTTCGAGCAGACATGGCTCATTCTTGAAGTCAGATTGAAGCTGCATCATGTGTCGAAGGCAGCAGTCGTCTGGGCGATCTTCATCATCGGTCTCATTCCCACTCTCTCCATCAGCAATTTCAATCTCCTCGGGTGTCAAGTCCACGAGCTTGCCTTTGCGAGACCGTTTCGCCTTGCAGAACTTGCAATCCCCAACGACAACATTTCCAAATGATTCTCCTTTCTCACCGACTTGGCGGCCCTCTTCATCAAGATAGCCTCGTTCGTGAAGAACAACGCGCATGCCCTTTGGTTGACCCTCAAACTTTTTGAACGGATGCGTGCGTGGCAGACTTTTTGAAAACTGCATTGACTGTGGCTTGTTGGCGCACCCATAGGGATTCTCTGCCGGAATGATTGTATCATGCATATGTACCGGATCCTTGCCACCGGGCTTCACATTCATGTTGCGAGCATTCAATGCATCAGGTGAGCTGCAGTCGTGGCACGAGGAGTTGTTGAACACCCAGTGAATAATAGCGCTGGGAAAGAGGCGGCGAGCAATCTGGATTGCATTACGAAGCTGAAAAGGAAATAAATTCAGAGCTTATTAGTCAAATCGGCGATTCGGACCCACCTGAGCAGCCATCTGCTCAGCATTCCAATAATTGTCTCCCACTCCCTCCTTGCCGTTTGGAAAGATCGTGATGCCGGCCTCGGTGACTTCGAGGTGTTCACCGGGTGGGAGCTTTTCATTAATCTTGAGCAGTTCCTCGGTGAGTTTGAGCCGACCATAGCGTGTGCAGAGGTAATCAGAGCGATGCATGAGTCGTCCGCGAGTCTTCAGCTTCAAGACGGCCTCATTGTCCTTCAGATAGAAGGATTTATTCTGATACTCGTTGTCGTGAAAGGAGCTTTCGTCCTGCACAATAAACACGTGCTCCTTCTCTCCCGGACCAAGAGTCGGCAGCGTCTCCGCCATATCTGGACCATCGTAGGTCGCCATATAACTAATTGTGATTTGAGCTAAGCTGAGACGACCCAATTAGAGACCCACTCACCGCTCCAGCGCTTTAACTAAGCAGCAATATTCCTTGCGGTGCTTCTTGACATCTTTGCGCTCATGTCCGTCCCAATACACACCCTTCATATGCTTCTTTCGACGATAACCCAGCCGATAGAGCCACCGACGGCACTGGTGAGTCGAAAAGCTCTTCTTCTTCATGTTTAATGACGGCAGAAGAACATCATTAACATGACGGTGGAGAAGAATCGGTGTCACTATTCCCGGGCTGAGGTTCCGTAGCCAGGATCGAACACCAAGATTGAATGCTTCATCATTGAGTGCAGATTCAGCCTTTCCCATCGAACGTTTACCCTATCGACTGGGCTTACAATGCCCCACACGCTCAAAGTGTCGAGCATTCACCGTCATCATCCCGATAGTTTTTTGCCTTCCGAGCCCTAACTTTTGCTTCACCTGCCAGGGCTTGCAGCTCCGGCCATGTTTTCGCCTCCGAGTCGTCACTGGCTGCTCCCTCAACAAAATCGGCGATCGAGTCTGCTGCTAAAACCTCTTTTTCAGGTGTTGTGAGGGTGGAGGAGCCCGGGGACGTTAGAGTGGCTGGCGTATCCGAGGTGGCACTGTTGGTGTTATTGTCATCATCGGAGCCAATGTACAGGAGTATTGGGCCAGCAGGATCACATGGGAGTGGAGCGCCTGCCTCGTCGTCGGAGTCCTCGATTTCCATGACCACAGTTTGCGTGGATCTGGACGAAACAGCGGGAGCAGGGACTGATTCGGGAAGTTCACTCTGGATGGAGTGTGGTGGATTAGAGCTGATTTCCGACCGGTGAGGAATGAGACGCACCTTGGGTGTAAAAAAACTCTTAATTGACTGATTCTCCCTCGCAGGAGGACTCTGAAATTTCCGAATAGCATTATATCGCAGGAGGACTCTGAAATTTCCGAATAGCATTATATTGAGACTCCAGCCATTCTGGCCCGAGTCGGCCATTTGATTCGTCTTGCTGCTTCCATGCTGCCGCTTGTCGTCGTTCTGCCTCCCTTTGCGATATCCCACCAACAAGATATGCCCCACACAACTTCCCTGTTTTATCCTTTGCACCCCCCTTCTTGTCAATTGGCCCGTCGAAATGAAGTTCGGCATCTCACATTGAATGGACCTGAATTGTCCCGCCAGGCTGCACTTCGGAGGCCAGAGAGAGAGTGGCAAGCCAGGTGGATGGCTCTGGGATGGTGAGATATTCATCATCAGACTCGTTGTCCAGCTCAGACTCGGAAGGTTCGTCTTCAGCATCATAGTCCGAGTCACTAGTGTCAATGTCTATTTCAATTTCGGAGTCTCCAGGCTTGGAGAGCACAATTTTAGCCCTTTTGTTGGATATGAAGGTTCCACTGGAGTCCCTGGCACGTTTAACTTGACGTTTGGGACGTGTCATAGTGGTGTTCGCGAGGTCGAGGGGATATTTTCATGGAAGTTGTGCTTGTTTGGTCTACACGTGACACACCACGTGACCGAAACCCGCCAAATCGGCTCTCAAAAAAAAACTATTTACAAGATATCAAAATTTTGACCCATACAAAGTCTTTTAGCTACCAATAACTGCTCGAATATGGATTTACAAGGTCTTCGAACAACATCTGACCTCGCTATTAGGGTTGCAAATTTGATGCATCAAAGTTGTCACAAAGTCGTGTCCCCTACCATACTTTCTGGTTCTGGCTTCTCTCATCACTCTGTGATTCTTCG